>QNGE01000818.1:123014-146072 GCA_008508345.1 Paragonimus westermani | reverse complement strand
GGTAGCACTATCTCGTCAGCCTGTAATATTGCTGATGAGATATCAGCGAGGATAGCAAAGGCACGAGTTGCGTTTTCCAAACTGCGTCACCTGTGGCGTGGAAAAGATGTTCGGTTGTCGCTGAAAGGAAGGGTATATAACATCAGTGTGCATTCCATTTTGCTGTATGGTTCTGAAACGTGGCCTGTTCGCAAGCAAGATATCAACAGGCTTGCTGTGTTTGACCATCGTTGTCTCCGCCACTTGGCCCACATTAATTGGGCTGATCGCGTGAGAAATGTGGCAGTTCGCCGGCGTGTATTCCGGAACGCTCGGGATGTGCGATCAATTGGTCAACTAGTTCCTTTGCACAGCTTGCGATAGTTGGGTCACGTTCTCCGTATGGCAGCTGAGCGTTTACCGTAGCGGGCATTATATACTGAGGTCACCAACATTTGGGTGGAATCGCGTGGTGGTCAAGCAATGACGTGTTCACGAAATATGAAGACCTTGACTGCTCCATTGAGCAAAGTGGGCAGTCTTCGCCTGCCTGGCTGGGGTCCTCGTGACCACACAAACCGCTGGTTAGATACGCTATCCGAGGGGGCGATGTGTCGCAATTTCTGGCTTAGTCTTCTTTAATCTTCTCCTTTGTTGACCTTCGTAGTAATGTTTCCTTCTACGATATTCCACGTCACTGTTGAGGTGAGCGGCGGCCTGAGCCACAGTACATTTTGGTCAGGCTCATGGCTGTTATGATGATGATGATGATTGTGTTGATGGTGACCACTGACTTACTTCACCAAGCAGACGTGCATGGGAACAGACCTACACTGATGCCCAACCAATTTTATCGGCTGGGATACGTACGCCGGGTGACCGAGGAGCAAATCCCAAAACATCAGCTGAAAACTGGCAAGCGAAACCCTTATCGTCAGGCGCTACGGTACCAGAATACTACTTCTTACGTGTTGTAATATAAACATTAGATTGTGGGAAGACACCGCCTGAAAGGGTCTATCCGGACCTATCTAAAAATCAGTGATCAGTATCAGAGGGACCGTCGACTCAAACGTTCGATTCGGTAGGGTGCCTTGGACCGCATTTTACTCCAATGAACGCGGCCAGGAATGCACTGACCGTCTCAGATTTGTAGGTCATCAACGCGCTCACAGCGAACCGTGAGGGACGGGGACGGGGAGTGCGTTAGATGCAAGAAAATTGGGTCTAATGTGTACCTTCCGATGGTATCGTCTAGTGACCTCCGTCGGCCAGTAAACTACCTGCTGCTATTTAGGTCTTGTTTAGTTATCAGTTTTCGTAGCCCTATGTAGAATGCACTAATATATGGAACTTCCTGTCTCATCTTTTCAGTTTTCCTAACCTAGATTTTATCACTAGAGTGTATATTTTGTTTCCGAGAAATAAGATTTTCAATTTCGTATTAGCCTATCATCTGGCTGACCTGCGTTGACTAGTTTGACCACAAAGCCTGCTCATACGCCTCTCTATCCTATTCTTTCGGGTTTACGCGTGATACAGAAACCGAAAGTCGTGTAGTGCAAGCCACCTTTGGTGACGTTAATGTGCAGTCGTCCTTTGGATCTGATTACTGTGACAGTAGAATTCAGAAACAGATGCCACCAATCGTAAAACAAAAATACCAAGTTTACAGTTACTGTAAATAACTTACGCTGAGCGCTTCAGAAGAACAGTTGTTAGAAAATAAATTCAAACAATAACAACAGGCAGGAAGCGTAAATTAGTTTCAATAGCGAAAAGTGAAGAGTGGAGGAATTGTGTCCAAGACGGTCGAGCTGAACGAAATAAAGTTTATCGGAGGTTGCGCGTACGTGCTGTTCGCATGGTTGATGGCGTCCGTGTACGAATTGGCTCGCCGCAGTGGCTCAAATTCACCAAGCACTTAATCGTGTAGTGTGTAAGTGGACATGTCGAACGTGGGTCTCGGCTTCGATGTTCATCTGTAATCCTGATGTATCCGAATAGTTCAGTGGAGTATGCCAGTTATGTATTGTAGCGAGAAGGCATCCAATAAAGCACAATCTTTTTTGTCCAAATCGCCAGTCACATGCAACGCGCGCTCTCTCTCGTTTATGAGTCATAATTCCAACCCGCAACACCCCCCGGTTTCCGTTCACACGTCGTGTGCGCTTCTAACCGGTTTACCTGTGTGATCGGCGCTTTCTATCGGAGGGTTTTCCGCTTACCATTCCTCGTCTGTTTGTCTGATTTCCTTGCGCGATGGCTCATCCGGCTGCTCGTGCTGTCCGCCATCCACCTAATGTTGGCCTTGACCGTATTCCAACATCGTGTCGAGATGTTCCTCTAAATGTTGGAAAAACCACGCCTCCGATCTGGCCGTCTGTCGTATTTCGCCTGCCCTACCTCGCCCGTTGGTCCGATCCAGTCGAGCGATGACTCATCCGGTCGCGTACGTTGTTCTTGATTTGATCGCGTTGAGGTATTCGGCCGAGCGTTCGAAAACTCGCACCTCCGACCTGACAATCCACCACAGTATCACAGGCTACATTGTGCTATCCTCATTGTTCCACCCAGTTTCTATCAGGTTATCGAAGCCAAACTGAATTGGTATAACAATGAGTGTAAGATCTGATTTAGTGCAGGAATTTGGTTGCTGTATTTAAACTTTGATTTGGAAGCGAGAGTGCACTTCCACCAACACTCGATAATGTTGGGTCTCTTATAGATTCGACACCTACCTCAGTAGATAGTCCTCAGGCAGTTAACCTCGTTGAACTCTGTTTTATGCTGGCTTTTTCCACCGAACCAATTGCATGAAATTGTTCACTTTGGATTTACTGAAGTTGGTCAAAACAACGTACACGATGTGTAAAATGTTGCGCTTGGTGGAAAATGACATTCACGATACTTTTGGGATTGATATTTATGACCATCTATGGACCACTGTCAGTATCTTCTGCTTTGATGTTACTGAAGGCCTGTCGTCCTAACTCACTCCAAAATCCACTGGCGCCTGCTTCAGTTGTTTCACCGAAATGCCTTTCATGAGGTAGCTGACATATTTGTCCAGATTTTCATCCTCTGCGACAATGGGGGACTTATTTGAGCATTTCAAAGTTTCTGAGAGTGCTTAAATTCAAATCGCATTCCTACTCACGCTTTTATCACACTTGATTTCTGGATGTGGGTATCATTCAGTTTGACATAGCTTTGTCTTTGCAGTGCCTTTACAAACCATCGATACGAGTGACCGCCTTTGGTTTTCAGGAACACCTCTGTTTAGGTATCCATGCTCATACAGCTGCCCACACAATTCGCGTCAACCCAACGAAACGGCTCAGCACACCAGTACTCACACAAGATCACAATGACCTTAGATTACCACTGCAAATGGACGATGTTGAGCTTTGTTCGAGTCACACGGACAACAGATGAACAACTCAAAGTTATTTTTATCTGCGACGACTATGCCCTGTAATTCACATTTGGAGGGCTATCCATCACTACTCTGCATTCTGATGCTCTTTGGGTGGTCATTTTTTCTCATGTAGACGATGTTTGGTGTACCTCTTATGTGTAAGATGGTGTAGAAACAGAGCGTAGTTTTGGTGACTGAACTCGTAAACTTTTCTGACAAAATCAATTGATATAGCAAAATAATGGTGAAGGTACAAAGCACTGAGCCGTCAGATTCTTGAAAAAATATGAAAGACCCATCTGAATGACTTGCTTTTAATGTGAACGCCATCTTCCCATTTACTGTCCACTGTGGGTGTGTTGAGAAGACGGACGCCTTTTTGTCTGCACTTATTTCAGTATCTTGTAATCCCCAGCACAGCCAACAACGTCTACATATCCCTTACACACTGTACGCTTGAGTCCGTAGTCGTGGGGCTGTCGCGCGTGAGATTATCCGGCGTCCGTCCAGATCACATGCGGTCCACTTCAATTCGGTGGTTTTTTCACGGTTCTTGGATTGTTGGAACGTGAAATATTTATGTGTTTGTTGTCCTGATAACATAGTTTCTGGCCACCAGGGTCTTCCTGATCACTTCTCATACAGTAGTCGTTCCTGGATTCACCTTGCATCCATCTTGCTTACGTGTTCTTGTCAGGGAAGCTGCCCGAACTTCAGCATGATTTCCATTACAGCAGCGTACCTTGTTACTTCCTTCACGTGATGATTTTTGCATTCCATCACTTTTTTGTGAATTGTGTTTGCATAGCAATTTCCATTTGAAAATTGTAGTAAAATCTTTGTTTTCTATAGATTGGAGACATCCGTTGTGCGAAACGCTCGCTAAAACGTGTTCAGCACTCTTCTTAAACGATGACTCCGTTGCTTCGGCGGCATCAGATTTGACTTGACTTACTTTTGCTCATCACTTTTGTTCCAGTCTGCTATGTCTTGTGATGGACCGTCCGCCTGGGAGAAGCCGATGTGTCGTCGAATCAGCGAGGTAACCAATTTGAGCACCACAAACACCGTGGTTCTTATGCCGGAAACGTACGCCGTCCCTGCAGATCGCATTGACGCTGAATTGGCCAAGCCCCACTCGCAAAGTCGGGTCACGATGGGCGCTTTGCCTCATATCTGGGGGCAGTCGTTGTACATTCTAAGCAGCATTATTTACGAAGGCCTTCTGTTGCCTGGAGAAATAGACCCTTTGGGGCGGCGTCTGGTAAGGGATGCGGTGTGTCATAGTTTTGGACTTGTATTCTCTCGAAAGTTCTTGAATGTGTTTGTTTGTTCGATTATTGTGCAGGCTGCTATACTGGCAGCGAAACACAAACTGCCACAACGTGGGTTTGATTATTTGCTTCTAAGAATTATAAGTCTGAAACTCAGTTTACAGTACTGATAATTGTTGCGGCATTTGATTGATACAATTCGAACACTGCTCACAACTGATCACGGTTTTCAAATTTAAGTGGAAATTCTATCCAGCACTTTTCACTCCTCTTGGAACTTATTAGTACTGTGTATCCTCGATCCGATCGCTGTTCGAACTCTGATTCATGTTTTTGTGAAGCCAACTAAAATAACATAGCGTTCGGATGTGATAGTTTGATCATGCCTGATCTGAGATGAACGGCAAAGTCGTCAACACGGTTGCTTTGCGAAACCGTGGACTTGAGTTTAAATCTCGGCTGTGATAAGTATATGCACTTCTGATAATCCCTAATAACAGTGAACGTCAAATCTGGTGCCTTTTTCCAAAAAGCGCCAGCTGAAAATTCCACGGGAATGCCAAAACTGAGATCACTTGGGGTTGTTGTTCAGTTTAACTAGATTTCTAATGAAAAAAGAGTTTGCAGTTGTTTTTTATCTGGCATCTGTGCCGTTCACCACACTAAATCGTATGAGCTTGATGAAGTTACCAAGCTGGTCAAACCTAGAGAGCGGCAGTCGCAATGACTGGAGTTTGAACGTAGATTCCTGTGATTGGGACTATCGGGCGTCCTTATCAGTGAGCTGCCGTCAGCTGACGTTATACTGGCGTACCGGTGTTTCACGCAACTGGTTGTCTACTTCGCGTTACATATAGTTACCGAGTGCTGATCCGTCTGTCCTAGTTATGTACAGCGTCTTTTGGCGTGCATTTCAGATCGGTGTTTAAGTGTAATGATGTGTTGCTTATTTTGACGCAGATTTGAGTGTACAACAGTGTAATTCAGAGAAACCTGCTCATTCACTACAGTTTTTTTCCTCTGCTGAATAGCGTCAGGTGGCTGCAACTATGTTTAGTTAGATTGACCAATGAATCCAGACAAGAACTGCAAATGTCAAAATACTTAGCCTCATGCATAAAATCCAGGCCGGACTCTTAAGGTGTTTCAGTACCTCCCTTTGAATCAGCACCGATTTTCACATATTAAACGAGTTCGAACGCTCGTGTTGTTAGTAACAGATGTTTTCCTCTTAAGAGTGGGCTCAGGTGTCTTGATGTCAGCAGTGCTGAATATTAACATACAAGAACGGTTTCCGCACCTGATTATGTATGATGTATCCGTTAACTTCTGGGCAGGTGAACCAGTATACCAACTGACACCAAACATCTTATGATGACAAGCTGACAACGACCTGTTAGGTCGTTCGAATGAATATGTTGTTCGTTCTTTTCATACCCCAAGGCCCGCTTGTTTAACGCATTCGTGTTTCGTATTCTGCAGCTCACCGAACCGAAGCCGGACTTGTCGGTTCAGGTGGTGTTGGTCGCGGAGGATGAAGCAATGAAGTCCACTTTATTCGATCTGCAGATCGATGTGCAAACATTCGACGAAATTTATCGTGAGGCTGGCATTCATATTTATCCGGCCAAAATACTCGGCCAGCTGTACAAACAGCTTGGTAGGTCTTGTGGTTGTTCGACAGTGTACACTGCACGTTTGTTGAGACGTTACAATTCCTATTTTCGCAGATTATGGTTGCGATGGTGATTGTGCTTGCTTTGCAGTTCACATCGCGCACACAGTTATGCTGGATAAATCGCCCTCCTGACAGTCACTAATCTAGTCAGCGTTTCTGAGTTCATGATATTGTTGTTCCAGACAGATGCAATCGATAAGAAGCAACTTGCTTTGCTGACACTTGATCCCAGTGACCACTAGTGAAGCGGTGTGCGGTTAGTTTGACCTTGTTAACGCACCAGAAAGATTCAGAGAAGATAAGATAATTCACTTAACTTATTGTAGTTAGGAATTTACATGCATTCAGAAATCGTCTCATGTTTTAATTGGACACACCAATTTCTATCGCAGTTGTGTAAACACTGTTTTCGTTATTACTCTTCCTCTCGAATGTTTATTGACGTGGATCAGACACGTATGCAAATCACATTGCCATTGCTCAGACTCGCTGCGCTTCTACATACGTGCACGGGCGGAATGTCCAGCCCTCGAATGAATAGAGTGATTTGTTATTACTACAGGCGTCTCGGTTACCATTGTTTACACGACCTGTACTGAATATCGGTCATGCGTTCAGTTACCATTTCACCGTGTATTTGACCTTCATTAGTTCATTTGACCGAGCATAGTCCCATCGCGCCCGACATGCTGACCAGCGAAGACCACCAAGTTTGTCTAACAGTTGATTGTACATTGAGGTTCAGCTGGTGGATCACGATTTCTTCTCACGAATTTGGATGAGAGGTGCCCATTTGGAACTTCAAAGCTTAGTAGTTCAGTGGCAGTATGAAAATTCTCACAACACACAAGGTGATGGTGGTTCCCTTCACGCATTGATTGCTCTGTCATTAGCTGGTTGAGTGAATCGGTCTTTCGGGATCACGTCGTCGATGTTCAAAGCTACAGGGCCTGATTATAGATGCATTTGGTCCATCTGTTGTCCAGCCAGATATTGCATGTTGGTACGACCCAAGCTGGTCGATAGTCTTTCACGGGCGTTCAAATCGCCTCACGATATTTGTTACGACCCCGTGAAAGAGGAAGGCAAGGAAGAACACAAAGAAAGCAAGCAGTATCTCGATCACGAACAGAACGCAACGCTATTGTAAAACGATACGAGCATCAGAAGGCAAATGCCCGTACCCAACTCTCGCAACTTAGAACCCCCCAACGAGAAAAGAAAAAGATAGTCTTCAAACGATTTTTATTTGTCGCTTAGCCCGAAGACAAATTAGTGATGCACAGCGGCTATATTTATAGGTTTTCGGCGGCCTTGGGCCTAGGTAATTCAACGGACCGATCAGGAGCAATCACGAGACTCGAAGTTTTGGAGAATATTGACGGGCATTCAAATGTCCGAAATAGGAAAATCCATTTCCCTTGGCAAATGTGTCGAATTCTCAGGAAAAAGTGCTTTTCCCAACAGTATTGGCCATTTTAGTTTAATATTTCAGTGAAACCTCTGGAATTGCTTCGACCGAATGCTTCTCAGGAGTTCGGAACTGTGGTTGGTCCAATAACATTAAGTAGATTTGGACTAACTTGACATTTCATGTATAACCACAGTGATTGTAAATAAACAATTCAACTGTATTAACTGTTTGTTATTCTGCTAAAAAATGATATCGTTATCTACTCTTGTGTTTTCAATACTACATCAAATTTAGCGTTGGGCTCCGGCTGTTTCATTACATTTCGTACTACCTAGATCCATAGTACTATGATTTCGCATCAGTTACATGAATCGGCGCGAGTACCACGACAGCCGGGAGGAGATTGTGAATTATGTGAGGTACAGAAAAATAAAACTATCCGGGAGGGTACTCAGAGGTTCGCAACATTTGCGCAGTTGATTTCCATTTTTCGCCATATCGGATGGTGTCTTCAGCCAACCATGCTCACTGTCCCTCACATCCCGATGAAGTAACTGGAAGCACTATGTTAGAACACTCTCCGACTCTGTGTTACTACAGGAAGACAAAGGCACTGCTCTTTTCTAGTCGTGAATTCATGTTGATTGTGTTGTCCACCTTTTGACCTTAGGATATAGCGCTTAATCAGACGAAGCACATGCAGCACGTGCAGGCCTGTGTGAAAATCACCTAGTTTGCAAATCACTGGTATTCCGTACGGTCACCGAGGCGATCAGCACCGAGGAACGAGTGTAAGTACGTAAGAGCGCAGTGATATGTGAACGAGAGTTCCGTAGTTTGCCCGTCAGCTCCTAGTCCACTAACCGATGCAATCGAATTTCGCCTTTTCTTCCAGTCGTGTGTTCGCATCGTTACCGAGTGTTAGAGTGAATGGTTACCTTATTTTCACGAGAGAACTTTACAGGGCGGTGTAGGTCACATGGTGCAAAACTTCTGTTTGGTGATGATGAGACACTACGACCGAACCGCGTTACCAGTCACTCTCTGCTAACACCACCAAGCACATCCAGTGGCTCACTAGAGGTGGGTGAGCTTCAATTTTTTCGTCTCACCATTATGTTTGATGTACAATATGCTTGGGTTGGATAGTTGACCCCAGAAATACCCAAACTCCAGCGCGTTAAACCACGAGCAAACTGAATGAATGTCAATCAGTGTGTATTGACTGCAGGATTGGATTAGAAGTTACAATGTTTTACATGTTTGAGTAGATAATCAACATTGAATTATGTGCATTCATCCAGATCATTCGCGGTTTGACTTGTCCGCCTTTGACTATCGCGACCAATCAGCCAGCTTATTCATGTTGTGCGTATGGTTGACTAACCCATCCCCAAAAAGTCTGCTCAATTGATAATTATTATGGCAGCTCTGCAACACTCACTCAGCTGCTTATCAACACGGCTAGTTGTGAATAACCTAGGGAAATGACATTTTCCGTCAAAGTAACATTGTTCAAGCTGATTGACGATAGTGTGATCCGGCGCCGGTTTTCAGACAAATATGGTGTAATTAGAATGCAGGTGTATGGCTTACTTCGCATTAAATAAAAACATTCTCGACACTGAAACGGAGAAACGTAATGCGTCTCAAAAATGTCCACAACTTCTCACCTTGACCTCTGTCACTGACAGCGCCTTTCGGCATTGGTTAGAATGTGCTTGATTTGCGAATATTCCCACCACTGATTTAGTGTTTTGCAAAAAAATGTGCTACAGTATGCTGTAGAGCTACGGGTAATAGATTTTAAGGTACCAAATGAGTACCTACACCGATTTAAAGGTAGATATGAGGTGAAAGTGTTGGAATTCATTTTATGATTGTACCAAAATGAATGTCGGACATGTCAGAGCTTCTGCATAGCCTTAGAGACCTTCTTTCGGACAATCTTGGACAGATGTGCTTGCGCATATTGTTCGGATACTGCCATCCCCACAGTTGTTAATGGAAAACCATGATTCCAAAAATTTTATGCAATACTGAACACATTTTTGATTACGCATACATTCAGTGCACATATCAAACAATATGTTCATTTTCCACAAATAGCTACCTAGTATGTTCCAGTTAACGGTCTAGGATGCGTTTTCTGTACTTGTGCCACCTGAGACTAGCTGGGTGTGTTTTAGTTGTCGCTCACCTCTCTAACAGCATCATTTGGACGGAACCAGGAAGTGGCGTTGTTAACGTACGTCAGCTGTGTTCACAGATCTTACATACAAAGAACAACCGGTTTGCCGATAAATATTGGCTCGTTCAGAGTTCACTACCATACTGGTTGCATACTGACAATTTGCTTACCCGACGTTGCTTACCCAACGTAAATTTAATTAGCTGACCATTACAAGTTACGTACTTAATCTGGAATGCCTGAATGGCTTTGACTTGATGAATTACGTTTAGAAGACTGATATATATATATATATATATATATATATAAAAACATGGACTCGGGTTGGAGTCCGGTCACCACCACTGCGGCTGTGTGTATCTCGGACCACGTTGGAACATCGTCTTGGTCACACCTGACCTGGCATGCTACAGGGTAGCAAAACCTTGCTCTCTAAAATCTGGGAACCCATTTGCGAATACGCTTAGTTTCTTGCTCTTTTTCGCAGTCTTTAGTCATTTAGTTAGGTTCAACGCCAAATGTCCCAAAATTCACATGGCAGCTTAAATTGTTTAGTACTCCGAGATTAGTTGATTGCCTACGCACGTAACCACTTTTGAATTTTATATTAGTTGGGTAAATGTCATTAAAATCACATCGGCATCTTCCCATTGATTCCTTAGTTGTAATGATGCCGACTGTCATTCCTATGATTTTGGATTCGGACTCAGGTTGCCTGAACTGCTGCTGTCTAGGCCTGAACAGAGCCATGTAGCCAAGCAAGTCACATGACAGAAAACGCCTTACTGCTTATGGACCTCCTACGTACCTTCGTCAGCTTAAACACAAACCGTGTATAATTCAGTATTGTTTTCCCTTCTTTCAGGAGTCTGTGAGAAGCTATCGCTTAGTGGGCGTACAAATAAAGAAGTTGGTATTTTGTCCACAAGTCAGTTTTATCGACTGGCCAACCAAACAGTGGCGTTCATACCCCAGGTGAGTTATCACAACTGAGGCGCATTGTCGGCCTCTTCTTGTTTCCAGACTTTTCATCTATCCGTTCTCTTTGTCTCATCCATTTCAGTTTTTTGACTATCAAGCCTTCTACTTGCACTTGGATGTGAATTTTGTTTTGGATTGCTTCCGTACTTGTGTGGCTTATCTCAAGCGAGCTTGGAATAGACCTGGGCGTCCACTACTCATTTTTCCTGTGTACCATTGGTTCTTTCGTTCAGGTAAGCTTCATTTCTTCTGACGTTTGGTCGTTTGCATGCCAGCTCCGTTTGGAGTTCTCATGTTCACGGAAGGCATTCCTAAAAACCATAAGGGAATTTATTTCCTGTTATATCTGGGATATCAACATCCATCATACTCGGGCGGTTCACTGTAGCGACGGAGATACCTTGAGGCAGAGCACACTAGCTTCTCCGAGTGTTTGTGTGTAGGTGTACGTCACATTTTCGCTATTTGTCAGATTCTAGAACAACACCGTACATATCGCCTGATCAGCGTTTGCTTTAATGGGCCGGTGGACACGTTTAGAGTCGCTCAGACGTCAGTGTGTAAACTTATTTTCTGCATAATGTTTACACTCAGATTTGAATCTATCCGGAACTAAGAAACATATACCAAACCAAAGATGGTGTTCCGTTTCCTGATTTATATTTAATTTCTTCACGGTTGGAATAATGAGGGACTGTGGATGGAACCTGTAGGATTAGGACACTGATTCTCTTGGCGTAGAAACTGACCTGCCCAGAGTGTTTTGACAAGGTCCTGTTGTTTCAGTCTCCGCTGGGCGCTGTTTCCATCGGATGACAGATTTGGTTCTTCCAAGTCATTTAGGAGCGCGTTTTCATTGTCAGCCTCACGTTAATTGTTGACAACAACATTGTTTCTCACTGCTGCTTAATCGCTACACAACCATGAGGAAAAAACGCGGACCCTGTATAGGAAGAGAGAGGGGAAGAAGCATAACTAATAGAAAATAAGTACGTCAGTATTCAATAATCCAATATCAAGGTGCCTACGCCTTGTACACAACCAACCGAGCTGTAAGTTAAAGTAGGGCGTCATCAGTAAGACAGCTCCCATATAACTTTCACTGCAGCGCGTTATTAAATGCGCTCAATTCACAGACAGCTCGGCCAAACAGCGAAAATATTCATGCCACTGAGCTCGATTAGTCGCCGTCTCACTCAACATCTGCAACCACCGAATCTGGGAATCGCGAGGTCCCCAGTCCGACAGATGAACCCGACCTACAACAACGAACCCTATGGTGAATGACTTCACCTACATACGCCAGGTCATTATCGGTCCACCTCGCACTTTACGCCAGTCGGGCAACAGCGTCGGCAGAGTGCTCGGTGTAGCGGACGACTAGCCAACATCCTTAATACACGGCCTAACCATTCAAGTCCGAGCAAATGTAAGGAGTGAGCGAATGAATTCGTTTGATAATCACTACCAAATACCCACCTCCTAAACTCCGGGCTGCTTACTACCTGAGGCCACCCGATACAAGCGATCGAACGCAGACATCGGTGCCCAAATACCTGAAGACGATTCGCGTCTACTACCCTGAGTGGAGAGGTCCCATTGCCGTAAAGTAATGCAGCCTGCTCTGTCGCCTTATATATGCAACCCTTAAGCCTCAGAGAGATAGCTCTGTCATCAGAGGTACCCCCAGTTTGGCGAATACCACCCTACCCTTAGAGTTACAAGTTTCTACTACATTCTCTACACCCCCGCCGCCAATAATGCATCTTCCTAGGTGAACAAACAACATTCACGACAACATTCACGAATTCATTATCCAACATTAAGTCTGCGTAATCGCCATGATCTTTCAGAAACACTTCGCACCTTGAGGTAGCAGAACGCGTTCTGAAGTGTTTAGCAGAACGTGGAATAGCGTTTAGCGTTGTTTGTACAGCTTGAAAATGGTCTAACAGGAACACTTTGTCATCAGCATAATCAAGATCAGTCAATTTTCCAGTAGGTGGGAGGTCCACGCCAACATCTTATGAGTGTCGGATATAGTCCTCCACTCTTTCATCTATGACAAAATTAAACAAGTGGTGAAAGTGAGCAGTCTTGACGTACGTCGCTGCTGGTGCTGAAACTGTCAGACAGTTCGCCGTAAATCCTAGCCTGGGCTGAAGTATGGGAACAAAGCACCCATAATATGCCCACATACTTGGTCGGCACGCACGTGTCTAGTATGATGGATGCCAGGACCCTGAAAACGACTGGGGTCAAGCTAATCGCTGTATGGTTTCCGCAAGAGCCACGGACTCCCTTCTTGAGTATGGGAGCTGTTATCGAGGGACTCTGGCATGGACGGATGATCTCCATCGTCCGCACAAATTGAAACACCTGTGTCACGATTTCTACTAAAGCCTCCCCACCTTCTTTGAAAAGTGCCGGCACGAGATCATCTGGGCCAGCAACCCTACCACGTTTGAGAGCCGAAATGCAATTGCGCACCCCAGTCTCAATGAGTGGTTCCACATCTATCGACCAAGATGTTACATTACAAGTTTGTGGCGGCAACACAGTAGAAGCAGGAAGCCTGCTAAGTTGGTTCTCAAAGTGTCCCAACAACCGTTCTAATCTTCTGGACTTATTATAGATGAGTGTTCCATCTGCCTCGCTGGTGGTTTCGCTGTCACACGGTCACGTGGGATCAGTGGCACGGATAAGTCTGTAGAATGTGCGGATGTTTCCTGGAACAGAAGCGGTCTCCATTTTCTTGACTTTCTCCATTAAACAAGCCTCACGATCAGTGTTTAAGCTATGCTTCAGTTTCCTACGGATATCTCTTCTAGACTGCCAGAAGTAATGTTTCGTCTAGCTTGTAATAGCTCCAGGGATTTCTCTGTGATCCAGTGTTTGTTTAACCCATGAAGCCTCGTGGCGCATGCTGTAGTACCTGCATCTCGAATGGCCCGTGAGACTGCTTTCTAAGCTGGTTTGGTACTTACGCTTTACCGATGGTATAGCCAGTTTCCCAACAGCCAGTCGTTGCTGTCGGTGGGGTCGTTGACCAGTATAAGTAAAAACACAACGACAACGTAACAACGCATGGTCCGAATCCAAGTCCGCGCACCAATAAGAACGGCAATCTTGAATGGAACCCCGCCACCTATAGCTAATAGCCATGTGGTCTATCTGAGACCACACCTGACTCGGAGAAGCAAGGGCATCACGTTTAACGGTGACGTGCACAATGTCTAAAGGTAGTGCTGGTTAAGGATATCTTATGCTCAGCGTACAGCTACAACAATCACCCTCCATTATCCGAACGACGTGATGCCACCTCAAACGTGCCACCTCAACGACACTTAGTTTCACCGAGGTGGCCGACCTGGGCGTTCATACCTCTGGCCAGAGCGACTGTAGTAGAACCACATATCGACCGAAGGAGAGGCGGCAGTTTCCAGGAAAACCCGTTCTTGACGCGGATGTCACGACTGTCATTCGGAATGTAAGGAGACGCATCAAGGTTATTGCCGATGGTTTTTAAGCTAGAACTTATGTCACTTGAACCCGTCGATTTCCCTTCACTGCGCACTGTGTTCGATGGTTTCTCAACCGGGTTCTGAAGGTTGTCGATCGCTTTGTCTGCCACGGTTGAGGAGATTGTTCGTGCCCGGGACTCGTATCTCTCAAGGTGGTCAACCCTTTTCGACTTTGGGAAATGTTTCATGTCGATATGGTTCCTATTGTCTCTATTTATAAGACCGTAGTGTGTCAGTTTTATATGTCCTGTGAAAAATGCGTTCAGTGAAGGTCAAGGATTTCAAACATTTTGGAATATTTCATCTCCACTGCCTGTCTCCCATCACACTCATCCGGTGAGCTCAACGGATAAGCCATCAGAGGTCAAAAAAGGTTTTTGGTTGTAAGCATCGATCGAACTCATTCCTCTGGATCCAAAAGTGCGGAGATTTATCTGATTAGTTAGTACGTTCAATTTGCGGGTTTATGGTATGCCACGCTCTACGCTGTTACTGAGGTTTTATCTCACTGACACAGAATACTAGGTGATTAGCTAGTGACCTGACAGAGGGAGCGGAAGACAGCTGCTAGTAATTTAGGGTATGTTTTATCAATGTTATTCACGTCACTTTGCACATGTGGGGGAACGGACGGAGTTAGAATCGTGTTTTTCTCGTTTCAGTTTAGTATGGTTGTGTGGCAGTTTGGTATCAGTGCCAACCACTATGTAGAGGTAGGGAAACTCGAATTGGTGACCGCATTACTGCAACGGCACCTGTCTGTTATTATTTTTCAGTCGACCTGGTCCATCCGTTATGTAGGTGCTCTTCTCAATAAGAAGTCAGAGTTGGTTGAGGGAAACTAGCTATATGCAACACACTTGTGAGGCCACAGTGGTTTGAACAGCCTAGTAAGTGAAGTTGACGGATCGTCTAGCAAGCTGCCAACGCTTGTAGTGGGTACCTCTTGCAGAATGTGCAACAGATGTGATCCAGTTGAGTAGTTTATGGCAGATTTTTACCAGTCTAATTATGAACAGTTCGCTTGCTGACAGGATTTTTATACGATTTACGCGAGTACTTCAATGAATTTAACCTACCTGCAAATGTTCTGTTCTGTACAGCGATGCTTAAAATTCTTTGGGTTATTTTTTCTGTTGTTGTGCTATTTCCATTGCACTGCCGTTTACTTATGTGAACGTTGATTGTTTAGGAGGCTAGAGGGCTAAATTCGAGCAAACGTCTTTACGGAGCTCTACACTTTCTGTTTGCCTTCTCTTCAATCAGACATGTAGCCTCTCCTTCATCTCCGGTCTGTCATTCGGATCTGGCCAAAGTTTGCCTTCCAAACATTGATCGGTTGAACCTATATTTTCTTACGATTTCTATCCACTACGGTTTTTGGGTTGGTTCTTCACAAAATTGTCCTTCGTCTGTGTTGAGCTACATCAGACGGACTTCACATCCTCTATGGCTTTGTCGTGATGGAGGCCGAGCAACTTGCGTGGACACTGATAGTTTTTCATATCCGTTCAGTGGATTGATCGGCTAATGTTTGTTGAATTGAAATGTCTTTGACCCGCCAACAGCAGGTTGTGTTCATTCGATGCAAATGTGCATTCATTAATCATCTACCCCGCGGAACATTCTACCTCATCACTGCACTCGAAGTAGGCAAATGGTGGAACGTTGTACTCATCACATTGTTGTCTTGTTCGTCCGTAAGATGAAAATTCAGCGTCGTCATGTGGCCGACTTCGCCAGTAAGAATAACGATGTTAAGAAATTCGCCAGTTCTTAAAATTTATATATATATATTTGCGTATTGGTGGATAATTACCAAGGTTGAGTTTTTATGTTGTCTGAGATTTTGTTCGTCCATTTTGTTGTGTACTCGCATTCGTTTACGAATTCCCTAACAGCGGACTTAAAAAATCCTCCATCTGTCCTACTTTCGACGGTGAAAAAACTGGCGACGGGATATATTAACGGAACAAGGTAAGTATTTTATGGCTGATCGCAAGCTGTATCCGAATAGTCTCCAGAGATTCCTCTGACCACTGCTTGTAAATTCCGCCCATATTATCCGCCGTTTACCTATGTACTTTCCATTTTGTTCTATTACGAAATCGACTGATAGAACATGTGTGAGTTGAAAGATTTAGAAAGTGGATTCCATGTCTATTCACAAGTACGCCCTGACTTTGGGTAATCTAGGCATGATTCAGACGAGACAAAACGCCTCATGTGAGTGGCTAAGGGATCCACTTTTACTATGCTTACAGAGTAGTACAACTGAGGACAGGCTAGCTGCAATTCCTCTCATTCAATTTCTATGACTGTTTGAACTAATGGTGCTCACTTTAGACTGATCGACCAACTATGAAAATGTGTCAACTGTTGGCTTACAGTGAACCAGCCAAACAGTTCGAGATATAAACCGGCTAACGGATGCATATCATCTATCCCTTTTTGTTTCATCAGCATTTTCTGAGAGGTGTCTGCCGAAGAGTCGAACTAACCACCAGTTTTAATTGGTTTCAGCCTCCCCACTTTGTTTTCTCTGTCCGATGAAGGTTTTTCTGTTGATAAGCCTGAGGTACCTCTTCACTTCCGCAAACCATGTGAAGGATTCTTGTTAGTTCCGATATCAACCTCTTCCCACCATACTTGAAAGCATAAAAAAGGAAAGGATCTGATCCAGGAACCTTGTTGTGCTTCAGTAACTTAAGTTCCAGGTCCACTTCTGTATCCGACAGAGGGACGTATGGAACGTAGTACTTGACCATTCGGGTCCCGTCGTGTAAATGGTCTGGTTGTGGCCAGCTGAACGGTTCTTCAAAATGTCCTATCCATCTATCAAGTCGGTCCGAACTCTATGTGATAACCACAACGGCATCAATCTAGTGTGCATCCAAGTTTCCTACCGGCGTCATATTATGTCAGCTCATGCAACCCAGAGAAATTCAGGTACTTGAAGAACAGGCTGGATTCCGGTCCAATCGAGGATGCGTTGGTCATATTTTTTATCTTACGACAGATCTTAGAGCATCGGCGCTCTTATGGGCACCCGACGGTGGTGGTGTTTGTGAACCTTAGGGTTGCTTTCTTTCGGATTGCTCCTAACTTCATGTGAAACTGTGTTCTTCGCGAGGGAGCTCCAGAGAAACACGTGAATCTGTTGAGGTCACTGCATGCCTACTGTACAAGCAGGGTGAAGTTTTATGGACACTGCCATCTCTAGCAGTGTTCGCTGAGGTTGTCCGATCTGCTCTTTCCTGTTCACTTCTGTCATGGACGACATTCAACAAGATGCGCTTGCGGAACCCAGTGAGCTTGGTGTTAAGCGTCTTCGTGGAATTAGGTTTACTGACATGGAGTATGCAAATGACATTGACTTATATCTGCCGAAAACATACAGACCATGCTGAACAAGGTGGGTGGCCTGGTTGGTTTGTATAGAATGCGCTTTGCAACTTTAAGGTGTAAAGTGCTGCTTCAAGACTGTGGCAATCCCACTCCTATGTTCCTTACTGTAGGCCATCTCCTTGAGATTGTGGACGTTTTCACGTACTTGGGTAGCAATTTTTAATATTGCTAATGAGATATGTACAACAATAAAAAGGGCGGAAGTTGCCTTTGACAGCGTGCATCACCTTGGACGTCGAAAAGACGTTCGTTTGTTGCTGATAAGAAGGGTATATAACGCTTGTGTACATTCACTTTTGCCCTCTGGTTGGGAAACGTAGCACAGCTGCATTCGTACTTTTTCTGGTTCTTCCTCCTAGTTTTTCACCGAATTTTATGTTTTTTAGTAACGTCTTGTTCCCCAGGATATTTTACTTCACTGCTGATGTAAGCAACTATCCGAGTCGAAGTTTCTTCTGGCCAAGTTGAATGCCGTTGTGATGTTGGTGGCGAAGCTTTTTTGTGAGCCACGCTGTACGCTTCATACACGTCCTTGTTGCCACCATCCTAACTGACTTTAAACCTAGTCTCACGAACCCAAAATTGTTTCATGTTTGTGTTGTACATACCTATACTCTGAAGTCAATATCATGCCCAACCCAACATGCTACGCATTCACTAACTCAGATTAAATAAAGAAATTTTTTTGTTTACCTCTTCTTGGCGATCGTCCACGCGATCAGTGATCCATTCATCGAACCATCATTGCTCATGTAATCCTACACGGTAACCTTCATTCGTTTATTCTACTGTTCACCAAATGTGGGCCAACTCGATATCGATATGTGAGGAGGGATAAGACGGTCCACTTCGAAGTAGATTCAGACTGACTGCCTCATTCTCCTTTTTTGTTAAGTCAGATCGGTAATATGCTTTATGCTTCCCGAGAGGCGAGTTTCCAGCTTTTTATATACTTAGAGCTTCAGCAATTGGAGAGTAATTAATTAAATGTACGTGAGTCACAAGGTAATTGTAATAACTACGGACGAAATGGGGACGTCAGCTAACGGCCACAGTCCGTATCGATTAAGAAAAAGTCTGATGATTCAGTTTCATGTTTATGGTTTAAGCGTCCTATAACTGAGACCTTTACCAACGGGTTTCAGTGTGACGGGTTGGTATTCTCCTATATTATGATGATGGTGTCTGCTGAAAAATCGAACCAGATAGCAGCTACACTTTGTTTTTTAGCTTTCCACATATTGTTTTTCCTATTGAACTGTTACATGAATGTTTTTGTGAACCGCGCTACAAGCCTAGCACGTATACAGGATGTCGTCCAAACGGTCGTTGATCCTGGTCAACAATGCTTATACCACACTAAACGCAACATGGTGCCCAGATGTGAAGCAGGACAATAGCGCAGTCAGTCCTCATCATTATTGAGAATTTTCGAATGGAATGGGCTTGCGTGTTTTATCGTGATAATGGAGTGCTCTCACCACACTTCTACAATCCCCAGCTGTTTCCGGCATGCACCCCAAACGTGACTCGCGTTTGGATAGCACATTAAAGGGGCCATCCGCGCATCGTTTGCTTCACTCGGTGGTTGACCATACTCCACACGACCCCGATTTAATTCAACATCGGAGAGTTTGGCGGTAGTTGTAGGAGCTGTCCAACGTGTATCCTGGCTCCTCGAGCAGACTATCACCGAATTCAGTGTTCCGTTATCCGTGTGGCTATCTGGAATGGTCAACAATCAGGCTTGTCACGCTTGATTGAATGTGCTAACAAGCCTCGTTCTGCAGTGGCGTCGATTATGTGAGTGGTCCTTCCTCAGCTGCCAGCAACAGTTGCGTAATTGCGTGTCGGTAGCTCGTAGAGAAAGGGATAATAGGTACCTGCGCTGTTAGTCATCATGAAGGCGATCGGCGGATATTGTAAACAACCAGTCATAGACAACTCATTACCGACGTTGTGAAGAGAGATTTGGACAGATTAGAAGAAATATACATCTATACAACAAATACACTTCCTCCATTAGAAGTGTAAACACCGAGAGCGAATTCATCACAGTTCATTTGGGGACAGAGATCGTTACACTCTAGTGACTTACGTCAAGACGGACAAAGTGACCACCTGTATTCGGTTAATAAAACGGCAGATAACGGAACGACGGTCAGCAATAATGAACAACGTACTACGGAGTTTTCACGACCAGTTTGTAAATTCACGGTCAACCGAACCACCCGAGGCTAACACAGAGAAAAGACTGGCCCACGAACCGATCTCTTTTTATGTCACTCAATTCGAAGACAACATGGCCACAACCTCGTTCATACTTATATGGTTTGCGGCTAGCAACAAGGAAAGGCCAAGAGAATGGACCAGACAAAAGTTCAGACGGTGCAGGATATGTGTGTAGTCGGGATGACAACAACAGTTGTCACGAGGACTGAAGACGCATGTGAAGACCGGGGAAGTACTTGAACCTGGCAACGATGAAGGTCACTCACAAGTGCACTTTGTTAGTTTTTTGTTTTCGGGGAACTGGCGACGTCCCCGATGGTAGGGGAATGGAAATCGCTTTTACTTCAGGGAGCACTAGTGGACTTTTCAAGATCATCCTTACTGTTGGTCCTGGGTGTCCATCTGTCATTGATGCTACCAGCAAGGGATAGAGCACACATCCATAATAAGTGCAGAAGGTTAGACCGACAGGTGGAACGCCTGGAAGAACAATTTTTCCGTTCTCCTGCTTCCACTTTGTCATCGCCCCATACTTGCAATGTAGTATGGTGGTCTGTAGGTTTAGAACCATTCTCCAATATCGTGATTCATTGTTGAATTTCGGCTGTCAACCGTCATGGAGCTGCTTACTTAGATGACCTGGTGCCGCAACTTTTCGAAGAAGGTGAGAAGAGGTTAGTGAAGGCCTCGACTCAGTCGGTAATGGTTTGCATATTTACGAAGGTAGTCAGGAGCTCTTGCGAAAACCTTAGGGAGGTTAGCTTGACCCAAACGTTCACTCACTGCAGCTGGGGAAGCAGGCAGGGTAGATCAGGCAGGGTTTCGCCGTGATCGAGGATGTGGTTATCCAACTTTCATGCGTCCGAATTCTGGAATAGCGTCATGTGTACTCTCGGCCAACAATCGTCCTATTTCCCCATTTTAAAGTGCATTTGACTCATGGGTTCGATCTACACTCTTGGGTCCGTCTAGTGACGTGTGTACTGGCCAAGTATGTGAACATATTGTTTGCACTTTATTATCATACTTCGATTGGGGTTGACGTTTATGGTGACCTGTCTCACAGTTTCAGCACCAGCAGCGGCGTACGTCAAAACTGCCCACTTCCATTATTTTTATTCAACTTTGTCAGACGAGATAATTGAGGTTTATCTCCGACACTCACAGATACCGACACGGACCTCTTACTTGGGCGAAAACTGACTGAATATGCTGACGACAAGGTATTGTTGGAGGATTGTCAATCAGCATAAAATACTAGACGCTATTTCGCGCTCTGTTAACAATTTCGAAGTGCGCTTTGCAGCTAGGGAATACAATGTTTTTTCAAGTTACCCCTGATCAAGTGATTTGTGCTCTTAAGAAGTTGCAGCAGCAGTGGCGTGGATATCGGAAAAGAAACAGAGGCTCATGTCTCCAAACGCTAGAGCAGTGTTCTCCACTGTGGGACATCTTTGTTGATAGGGGCGTCTCTCTGAAACTTAAGGATCTTGTATGTAAGGCGACCAGGAGGGTTATGCAACGTTGTTATTACGAAACATGGCCGATCAGGTTATAAGAGGTGAACCGTCTTCAAGCCTTTGACCGTCGATCTGTGCGTTCTGTCACTTGAATCGGGTGTACAGTGAAGCTAAAACAAATGAAGTAACAGCGTGGCAACCATTTACAATGGTTTGCAGTAATTGTTGACTACAGATTCCACCACACTAGATCCGATGTAGGTTCAGAAAATTTTCCCTTTGAACTACGGTTCGCCTGGTGTGGTAAAAAGGCTTTACCACGGTTAGAGCATGATAACAATGGTTACGTAGAGGCGAAAGGCAAGGTGCGCATGGTTCGAACAATTGACTAGTAGTCTATATGCGGCGAACGGAGGAGGATTGGAAATAGTATGTAATGGAAAACAGAGAAGTTGACGGATTGTACAGGTGATACCAACGGATAAACAACGGTTAGTTTGGGGAGTTGGTGGTTGTTTGTTTAATCGTCGGGTATGGTTGACCCATACACTGCGGATGCCGGCTGATCGTTTACCACACCGAGCACCCCTTGCCGACTGGGACAGATGACAACTTGGCTTAAAAAAATGAAGTCGTTCACCAAAGCTGGTGTAGTTCGGGCTTGCCACCCAGGCTGCAGCCCTCGTGACTAATGGGATCAGGGGCTGGAGGCTTTTGGTGACATAGTGGTTAATAGACTCAGTGGTTTAAGTGTTGCACTTGTTTAGCCGATGTTTCTGTGAGTTAAGTGCACTTAATTACGCGGGGAGCAGTGAGAGCGATATGGAAGTTGGTTTGTTGATGGTGCCTTACCTAACTGCTTGTTTGCAAGATATTTCAGTGTTGAATGTATGAGTGTAAACTTGATCGTTACCATTTAGGTACCCTTTCTTCTTTATTAGCTAAGACTTCATGGTTGAATGAAAGTTGAGCATCAGGGCAAGCCGCTGATATATTGCTGTCTGTGATGATGACGATCAGACGGCAATGCCAACGCTGATGCTTACCTTCCATTCACCCAAGAAGCAAAGGATATGTCGTTATGTAGTTTGTGTACAGTACAGGTGTAGAGGACGGATTACATCAGCCATCTTTCTAGCTTACCGAAAACCATTGATAGTGGAGCATCATTAAGTAAGCTTTCTGAAAATATACTGTTTTCTCACAGAGTTTGCATGTTACTTCTCTCGTGGAGCATTTGTGCCGAGGATGCCTGTTTCAATTAAAAAAGAAACCAACTCGACTTTTTGCTATTGTGTTGTGTTGTCTGCAAGTTGTCTTTTTTTTAAATTCATCAGGAATGTCCAGTTTCATTTTATGGTGGTGTGGGTGAAAGTAGGAACGGATGTAGCTGTGATTGCGTTTGAACCAGTTCAGATAGTCTTAGCTTCTCAAATGCGACTTGAGGGTCTCAGTCGAATATTACTCAACTACAGGTTATGGTAATGATTACGCGA
>QNGE01000818.1:98180-119848 GCA_008508345.1 Paragonimus westermani | reverse complement strand
GTAAGTTTGGTACTGATGAGTCAATACGAAATGCTTGCATCTACAAGTTTTCATGTTCTATCTGCTTTTTTTCAAACTGTTCGAGGGAACCAATTGTTTCAAATCTTTGAAGAAGCCTCTCGGTTGGTAGTTTTTAGTCTACTGTGAACGGTCAACATTCGCTGCCCCAGGCCTAGTTTTCTTTCATTCCCGTGCTCTTCGGCTTGCTTACCATTAATTTGATGACTAGGGATGTGCACAAATTAGTGTATGTACGCTGTCACCACAACAGCAACATGCACATGAAATGGTGGTATCTTAAGGATTTTAACCAAATCGGTGTAGCGACTAAAATCCCATGCATCATTTCTTTATGGGACACTTTTTCATCCTTACTCAAACACACGTATGCGATACGTTGTCGTTTTGCATATTCACGTTTGCACTGGAAGAAAGCTTCAGTCTCATGTTCTCTAACGAAATACACACGTGTTGACACTGTGGTGGTGTATGTTTTATTCTTGTTTGTGTTTACGCTTGTGTGTTCATAGGTTGGAAGTGCAACTTCTATCTTTAAACTAATTTGTGCCTTCTTTCGATTACAGATGACCTAAGTCATTCCGGTGAGTCTAGTCTTGCGGCTGCTCGACGTCGCCGACTAACACCAACCACTACACGTTTCGATGGTTCCGATCGGATGTTTTTAGAGGAGTCCACTGCTACCCCTCTAGGAAACGTCAGTCCCACCTTGACGTCCGCATCATCAGCAGGTGTTAATTTTGAACAGGACAGTTTTCAACGTCTTAGTATGCGGCGCAAGTCCATGGCCCTGGCCCATGCGGTTAACATGGATTTAGGCCATGCTGAAAGAGGTATGCACACTTACCAATAGCCTGCTGCTGAAGCTGGTGCATGCGACTAGGCAGTTCACCTGATCCGTAATGTTTGCTTCTGTAAAGTTCGCGTTGTTCATTGTTTACTTCCATACAAATAATTTTAAAGGGCTGTTACCACAACACGTATCTCCTCCCAGTCAAGTTAACGCCATGCCCTTGCTATTGGATTAAACATCCAATGCAGGCTGTCGGCAACTATTGAGATTTCAAGATTTGATCGCATTTTTCATCTGTAATTTCTCTTGTCATTAGCACGAATTCGGTTTCCCCGTTTTTCCGTATTACCTCCCTTTGTTCGAGAAGCTTCCATCATTTTCGACAATAAGGCGAGTAATGTGTTTGGCAGACTTTCTAACGTCTGTTCATCAACCTTCAAATTTTTTCTCTCTGTGAACGTCTGAAAGTAGAACGTAGCTTGTCACTCCGAATTACTTGTTTCCATTATTTCTTGCGTTACAGGCAATGCGATGTTAACTTCTCAAGTCTTGTTTTTTACTTGTCAAGGTTTGGCAAGTTACAACTTCGGTACACCTGCATCTTATTTCATTATGATTCAATCACCTTCGAAATGTCCATATGTCAAAGACTGAAGTAAATCGTGTAGTTTTGGTCTATATTGCGGAAGACCTAGCTTTTGTGTTTCTTAGCTGTCATTTGTCTTCTCTCATGGACGTATTTCGTGGGTGTCTGCTTTCAAGCAAACAGTTCTTC
Source organism: Paragonimus westermani (assembly GCA_008508345.1). NCBI lineage: Eukaryota > Metazoa > Platyhelminthes > Trematoda > Plagiorchiida > Troglotrematidae > Paragonimus > Paragonimus westermani. Next base: position 118,262 of record QNGE01000818.1, on the reverse strand, counting down.
ACCACCAAACCTCTGACAGCGTTCGATCTATTCTTGACATTTTGGCACTCTGGTTTCGCGATATCCTATCCTTCTGTGTTCAGCGAGCGGGTACCACGATGTGGACGAGACATCATACACTAATGCGATTGCACGTTGAGTTCTAATGATAGTCAACCGTGTGTTGTCATTTTCAAGTAAGTTTGTTCTTTTAGCCGGTGGATCTTCCAGGAAAGTATTCCAAAACGAATGTCTGCGAAGCCACGTAGTACGAACCATGCATAAATGCTCATACTTATTGACCTGTTTTTCTGTCTGTCAAAGTTCATTTACACACATGTCACGTTGGCTGACTCTCAGACTTAGGGAGGCGAAACGGTCGTTTCGATTCAATCTCCCTTACGTTTGTGCGCGTGCGTAACTTCGGGCAAGAGCTCATGCTTTACTTAGTTACTGCGTTGTCTAAACTCTTGTGTAGCTCATTTGGCGGTTTCCCTGTGCGAGGTACTATTGGTCATAATACAGTTTCAATTGCTCCTTTCGTGTTCTCGTGAATGTACAGTTTTGGTTTACATCCAGGAGGATTTGTTAACCACGGCATATTATAGCGAATGCCTATCCACTGTAGGTTACAGCGTAGCTTTTGTTTTGTGTTTACAGATTTCATGTCAGCCGAACTAGGCCAATACGTTAGCGGTGGTGATGCTTCCTTCGAGCAGAGTAAGCTATTTTCACACTGTTGGCATGCTATCCTGCGCATTGTGGCCAGTTTTTTTTAAAAACAAATATTACATTGCAACCACACACTGGTTTTGTGTTTTTTAATCAAATTCACTCTCATCTCGATCTTAGTGCCTAACCATCAGCAAATTGTGTAATGTTTCATTTGTAATAATATGGCTACTGTTTGACTTACTGGAGAAATTATTTATTTTGGAGAACAGCAGCTTGGAATGCAATTCAGAGAAGTACTTGCTGTATACGCTTCTGAAATGTGATCGACCAGTCTGCCGGAAATAGTCATTAGTTAAAACTGAATGAAAGCTTGTTCAGTTCCATTTCGTGTAGGCAAACTCTTTTGTTCTATGGTTCAATAAACGTGTGTTTCAACAAACGGATTCTCAAATGTGACTGCCAGCTAATAGATCATTAAATCAGTAAATGTGCTATTTGAGTTTACTTTACGATTGGGTTATAAAATGCCGTTTAGCTGGACCGTGAATTTATATTTTTCCTCTCATTCTCTCCTTGTTTTTTGCATGTATGTTCCCAGGTTCTCACCTTTTACGTCAACGGGAGGAGAGTGTGGATTTAACTTGTAGCGCTTCCAAGCTGGCTCTCAAACGTATGTTGAATCCGGAAAACAACTCGCGGGAACAAAATCCCAGTCGATCTGGTTCTGGTTCGGAAACACAGGGCCAACCCTCGCCCTCGCGTACCCGTCCCTTTCCGTCACCTGTAGAGGCAAATCTGCTACATAATGTGTCTGGTAGCCGTACCCCGTCGTATAATCCCAGCCGTCGTACCTCAGATGCCGGCGGAAGTGGATTACCTTCTTCAGACTGGTTAAACACGCTAACCCCGGAACAATTGGTTTCACGGCTAACACACACAGATAATCTAGCGGAACAGGTGGAGCTTCTGGGGCGTTTGTGCCAATTACAAGGACTTGATTGGGACACTGGAATCGATCCGACTCAGCCGGCCAACGTGCGCACGCTTCTAAAGGAGGTATATTTATTCATATATCACGCTTATTTTCAGTGATTTTTCGGTTTATCTACTCGTTGTGTATGTGATGCTGTAGGTGCCTTCATTTCCAAAGCCGTTATTGCTTCTGATTTCTGTCTCTTATTTCTGTGAACTCCAGCCTGTATTCCATATCTTGGAAATCGTTTGAAATGAGCACTTCCGAATCCCCTCTCTTAGGTTTACGAACGAACTAGCCAGGCGACCTCGTGGTTTTTGCTACGCTACACGGCTGGTCTGCTAGGTAAACGCGCGGGTTCATTAGCCAGGTCGCTCACTGACATTCTGGTGTTGCAGAAACAAATAACCATTGGGCTACCTCCTGAACCGAGGGAACTGGTGATTGACGCGCCTTTGCCGCCTGATCAAATTGCTGAGCTCATTCAGAAAGCATGCGGAGAGGATATTCTGATGAATGTGGTCACTCAGGTATGCAACTGCCGTGATCAAACTTCCTGTGTTGTTTTATGCATACTAAATGGGACTAGGTCACAGCCGTTATTTCCATCTTTCAACTTGCGTTATGACTATTGGATTTTGCATGTTTTTCGTCCTGTAACAAAGCGGTATCACGGTAGCTTCACACCTAACAGTTTCCGCGTTGTCGCATACGAACATTAATGTTGACCTACACTTTGTTCTGATCAAATAGCTTGGGCACTCGTAATCTCACATTCAATCCAAACGCCGACTTGGCGTTCGCGCTCTCCGGTCTCCCTTGCTATCATCTATTTACCAAAGTCAGCGTAATGAGAGCGATAAGAAGATTTCATGTTGCCTACTACACAAATACAAATAACCAAAGTAACAAACCATTTTCTCTGAATGTGTTTTTTTGCAGTTGATGTTGATTTTTTCATTCGCTGATGTGTACTTTTATTTTTATCCAGCAAAAACAGCCACAGAAATGTTGGTGAGGTGCATCCATATCTTTTCTATTGCATTTTTACGTTTTCTCCAGGAAATAAGCCACGGGTTTAGATCGGTTGCTAAGTTAGGTCAACAGTGCACCGTGTTACCTCTAGAGGTGACCGTACCGCACTTTCTGAGAGTGAGAGATTCTTGACTGATTGGGCTTAACTCGCTATTAATGAACTGTATCGAGGGGCCTCACTGTTCTAAACTTCTCAAGGGATGCTACATATTAGTGTACTTCCGGTTGAACTAGAATGCTTCATATGCCCAAAATAACTGTTATAGTGCAATCTCCTATGCCTACTGCATCGTTTCTGAAATATTTGGTCAATTCCGTCGTGTTTTGTGGTGTGTATTATGGTACGGTTGTCTGCCCCCACCGTAACACCGTTTGTTTGTTTCATGTATTCTCAAGTTGATGTTTACAAAACGCATCTGATTTTGTATTTGTCTTCATTGGGCTTAGGCCCCTAGTTTACGTTCAAACTTCATCGTAATATAAAGCCTCTATCCTACTTCTCGATTCGCCGATTCTCAGGAGATATTAATCTACCTGTCTATGGTCGCCCGCACGAAACCACAACAATTAGCCAACATCTTGCGTCTGCGCATTGGTCTGATCATTCAGATGATGGGCACGGAACTGGCTCGTACGATGTGCTTATCAGCGGAGGACTCGTTGTACGTGCTGTTCTCCATGAGCCCTTTCGACATGAAGCGGTTACTGCTTAATCTGTTGAGTGGTGAAGAGATACGCATGGTTAAAACAGGTTAGTTTGTTTTGCAGTAAAACGTGTCTTGGAAAGGTTAGCAGGCTCACTGGTCAACCTACTACCCGGTTTGTCGTTCTAAGAATTCAGCTTGCGTGCATGTGCTGATTTCTTGATGTCTAATTTCTGCTAACTTGATGTGATGGATAGGCTTTGTGCTTTGTTTATTTGGATGACTATGTTGACTAGGACTTGGGTGTTTCCAGGTTTAACGATGTCAGCCAGACCAAAGGAAAGCTGCCAGGTGAAAAGCAGATACCCTTATGGGACTGTGTGTCACATCACAAACTGTGTAGATGTGCTTAGTTAGTGGTGCACGATTCTATGAATATACGGAAGACCCATACTTACAATTAAGGCCATGTTATCTTCCACGTTGAAAGGGTAGAGTTAGGAAAGTCATTACCAAAGAAGGAGCATTCCGACCGACCAACGGTTAACTGTGGACATCGGCGTGTTACTAAACACGATCGGAAAACTCTCAACACATCTCGGAAAATTGATATAGCTTTGAATGCATTTATCGCACACAACGATAATCAGAATCGCACGTCAATGACCTATTCAGGCTGTTATCCTCTCATTGTCTAGTGTGTCAGACCTGTGAGTCATCGGTCCGGGGTGTGGTCCACCAAGAGACCGTAGATATTATAGTTTCTTTTGAGTCAGAGGCTCTGAATGAGGTCCATAAGCAAATTCTGTTTCCGTTAGTCACACAGATCAGGTTTTTAAATCGAAGACTCCGCGTGGAGTCTCTAGAACCACCACGAGACATGCAGTGGACGCGGGGCGCTATAGTCAGGACATGGACTGTACAGACGCTACTAGGCTACAGCATACTGCTCGTGGTTGAACTAAGCTGTTACGGCATTAATGTCGCAGCTCTCACTGAGACAACACTTGCGGACCAAGGTATGCTCCTAAAGCGGGCGCTGGATTGGTAATCCTGCAGAAGACGTTCAGGGGAACAATGTTCATTGTGCAGTCGTTGATTGCATCCACACGCCGTAATCCTTCGATTTACGTCCATGCACTTGAGACTCGGACAGGGTAAGTCGGCGATTTTTCTTAGTGTTTATGGTCCAACGGTGTCACACAATCCACTCAACACCAATGAGCAACAGGCTGTTTGTTGTGAATAGTTTCAGTGCACGAATTTGACTCGAATCATCAGCCTGAGCAGATGTTTTTCTACCGCACGACACTGGTGCAGCTACCTACTCATGAGTTGGCTATCGTGAATACTCGGCTTTAACTTGATACGAGCGATATCACCGCTTGGACTCATCCACGAAGTGATCATCATCATTTGTGTGCTTACGTGATCGTACGGTGGTCCGACTTTCGTAAATCACGTGTAACGCGAGTAACGCACGGATAATAGGCTGGTCAGCACCAAGGTTTTATTTGTGTTTACAAACCTGTTTATTGCAAATTATCCAGACAGTGGTAAAAACTGGATGTTAGGAGTCTGTGGAACTCAAAGACGAGAATGGGTTTTTAGCTGTTCGTTTCATAGACGCTCCACCGTCACCTACTCTTGATGGCTTGTGACAACATGTGAGCTGTTCGCGGCAGTGGCCATCGAGCCGATGGGTATCCAGTGTCGAATGCCCGAACTGATTACACAACAGTGATGCATTTATCTCGAATCTGACGCGGACGGAAAGTGAGGCGTTTGTTGTTCCCCTGTAGGTTTACGCACTGAACAACAAAAGGGCCACATTCCGGATTGTTCGCCTTCAGCTCATCGAAAAGCTTCGTGAATTTTAGGACTGCTGGTAACAAGGGAAAAAGAGTTGGTCCCAGGCTAATAGCCGATAATAGCTCACGCAGCCCTATGATTAGTTTGAAACGATTTTCACCCTTTCTTTTCAATTTGGCCGGAGATTCCGGCGTTTCAGGCATACAAGGTAACGTGAAGGTACATCCTGAAGGTCTGGCGTAAGCACTTCGTCAGTCCAATAGCTAGGTGGCCGTGAGTAGCCTGTCACAATTCGCCATCAGTGAGTCGCCCGCGCCCTCTCTCCGGCATAGGTACCGAGGGTTGTTGGACGATTGTGAGACAGAAAGACTGCGAATGATGTTAGGTTGCAGAAGAGAATTTTGAAGCATGGCCGCCCAGTTCTGGAACATGTTCTTTACCAGTTGGTTCGCTTCATTTCGGAACGGCAAACAGTTCCTTCTTTACTCAGTGATGTCTTCATCGTACCTTTGTTTAACGGTAATGGAAAAGCGCTTATGGTTATCGGAGCATCAATAGTTGGAGCTGCGCATGTGGGCATGTAGACAAAGGTATGGTCCTGTTATTCCACATCTGCTGATTTCATCAATCACAAGCGTGGAGCAGGGTTGCATCTTAATCCGAAGCCGTTTAGTTTATACTTGAATGCAATGACAGCAGTTGCTCTTTGGAATTCAGAAGACGTCCAAATTGAATACTGCATGGACTGTCATCTGCTAAGTGTCGGACATTTCGCCTTTCAAAGCTGGCTGCACAATTCGTCTGTCCATCTGCCTTTACTCACAGTGAGACGGAATTGCAGTGACCGGCCACGGTTTTCGCGACTGTAGCGTAAAAATTTGGACATGGTGTCAGCACCGATAAGACCTCTTTCTTCCTGCCTTTTCCGGGCGGAGGTGCCACGCACACACGCGAAATTTCTACCAGTCAGAACATTGTGCGTGGTCCTTCAGATCTCTACCATTTGGGCAGCAACCTGTTAAAAGATTCATGGACCGCAAGTTGTGATCCCGTGTAATCAAAACGTACGTCTTGAAAGGTGCTGCGTCTGGATAACTGCAGACCGAAGTTAAGAATAAAGCCGCTTGTCTGTAGGATCACGGTACTGACCGCAGTGACCTGTAGTGAGCAGTAGGCACTTTGACCAGTTTATACGATGTTCGGGTAGCTTGAATCTGCGGTGTCCCAGGCGTTTCCTGGGAATTAAGTGGTTGTACTTAGTTTCGAACATCAAGATACTTCGTCGCAAAGACATGGACCGAATCGAACACATGTTGAAGTTCAGCCTGTCTCGTTAACTACGGCACGCACGTCGGGTGATTGAGGAATATATCCTGAAACAGCTGTTGCGATGGCAGCTAAAGGCATTTGCCAGGAGTTGCGATGCTCCAGCGTCATTCCAGCAAATCTCCCACATTGTAGTGTCGATGTTAGGTGGTAAGAGAATTCAGCCTTAAACCGAACTATCTATAGAAGTGCGATCCGGTTCCGTATCCGAATGTTCATCGATTGACAGCCGCGCGCTTCGGAAGGGAACTATGAGCGCCATAAGGCTGTGAAAAATGTGCTGTCCGTCTTGGGTTGGTAGGTTAATAACGTACTCACAGCGGGCGGTTAACGGATGGACGGCTAGTGCGTTAAGCACAAGTAAGTTAAAACAATGTAGTTTTCTTCTGTATCAACTAATGAACTCTCTTTTGGGTTAGTTCACGTGCCCTTCTTTCTATAGACGTGGGCTGTGACGGCCTGTTATGGTTTTTTCCTCAACTTTACTTATGCATTTCGCTCTGAACTTTTTGCTTGGTTCGCATTCTCAATTTGTTTTTGTCTTCCTCCCTATCGTCATACAAAAAGCATCAACGTTTATCATTATATTGAAATTCTTCTTGGTTCGCATTTTCAATCTGTTCATTTCTACCTTTTGGTTGTTTCCGAGAGGTAAAGATCTAACCGTCATGTTAGCTTACCATCTAACTAACCTGCGTTAACTGGTTGTCACAGGGACTGCCACTTACGTATATGTCTGTCTTCTGTTTTTTACCGGATACGGGGCTTGCGGGTGGAACCACAAGTGGTGCAAGCCACTTGTGACGTTTGTGCGCATACGTCCTTTGACTTCGGTCATTGTGACAGGTTAATCCGGAAACGGATGTCACCAACCGTTGTTTCTTGAATTGTACTGACAGACAATAAAGTTTCTTATTGTCTCAGCTGAAAGTTACAATAGTTACATTTTGATGAACTTCGTTTGCACCTGGTTGTTTGGGGACCACTAGTGAGTGAGCACCGTTTTGATGCAGTGTCCAAACAACAATCCTTGCTCTTGTGAACCATCATAATACTAGCTTATCCGCATAACTAATGTCAACGACATTCGAGAATGACTGACAACCGAATTTGGAGTCGTTCATTCTTTCTTTATTACTTTTAGTCATTATTTTCGCCCACTATGTAAAAAATATGTTCGTTCCACTTCGGGCAATCCTATGCATTGGTCCTTCGTGTACAAGAAGGTGACAATGGCTTTTTCATTACATTTGGGGATAGAACTTGAGTTTGTGATTACTCCTTTGTAGATCACTCAGTTGTGTGTTCACGTAGGCTACACCCACTGAGACTGTCACCCGGTCCGCCACATTATCGGAATCAAGTGGCTTAGTGATAATGCTTATTCTGAAACCAGCCGTGATTGACAGACGTAATCACCATCTCATCGTTGTCGATATGCACCAGTCACCATCACAACCTCCGAAACAGATAATAATTGGTATTGTAAGCAGCCTGGATGAATTCACTGCTTTCAGTAAGTTTGTGTCGATTGCATCAGTTGCGAAGTGCGATCCCACAGATAGCAGTGCACTAAAATTTGGGTGGAAATGGATATCAACACACTATTTAGACGGATACGGGTTGTTCTGGCAACTGTTTAACTTCTTGATATGCGTGGGAAGATAATGTTTGAGAAAGAAACATCGAGCAATACTCTCAACTGATGTTTGAAGGGATAATGCATGTTCATAGAAAATCAATGCCAAACTAATGCCTGTATGAACATCAGTGGACCCAGGGTGTTGAGCACCTCAGGGCAAATTTTATAACGGATCTGTACTGTTTCACATTCGTATGTTTACTTCTTCCGTAGCTCCGGTGTGGTAGGGCTATCAGTGATAAAACGTGCGGTAACCACCCACAAGTACCACTTCCGCTTGAATTTTTTAACTGATTCACTTTTGAACTCTAAACAGCGGCCGCTTTAATTTTGTGATTGATTCTTCAAACGAGTTCATTTAGAATGAAGCTACAAATTGAGCAACCAACTTCGCATACATTGCATGATAACACACGCACTCATTGAAATCTGAGGCTGAGTTACTTATAACCGTGACACGTCTTTCCATAGCTCAGAAGTGCAGCCAACCATTCTCTCTATAAGAATCTTCTGTTCGGTTTCTCAAATTAAATTACATTACTGGCACCCTCCATTCCCCGAACAAGAACCTTTCCCCCAGCAGACGTCAACTCAACCGTCCGGTTGAACCTTGTTGGACAGCAGCACTGTGTATATTTCACACTGTTTAGTAATGCGTGAGAAAAGTGGAAACGCTACTTAAATTCGCGGTTATTTTCCAGTAACTTACTGTTGATTCGCGATTTCTCGATCATTCGGGAGTATATTTCCGACGTCGTTTTTATGGTTTTACGGCTGTGTGCTAGCGACTCCGCTTGCTGAACCTACACGGTCTTGTGTTCAAACCCGATCTACACTATGTTTGTACAACGTAGCGGTTCACATGTCAGTAACATGCTTCTCAATAAGATATACTAATGGGTGCAAGTGCAGAAAACTCTCGTCTGTTTGTTTGGTCTCTGTGATCTTGTTTCTTCTAAACAATACACGAACCTGCCGTATCAACAGTAGTGCTGCTGATAAGCACAACGCAGAGAACGAACGTCTTAGGTAGACGAGATTTATTTAACAAACTGACAGTGGAAATCTTTATGGTTTGCAACTGGCTCGGTTTTGAAGAAACTTACATATGCAGCACTAAAGAACATGAGCCGATGTAAAGGTTCACTTATGTCTACGAAAATATTTATCTCACTCAATTAGTAGACTAATTTTCAATTAGTATTCTTCAGTGGATTGCTCGCTACTCACCGGTTCGTGCCTTGTCGCATTTTTGTCAAGGACATGGGCTTACTGTGGATTTACCATATTATGATGGCATCTGGATGGTCTCTCCAATCTGGTTACTCGTTTTTATTATTGGTATTGTTGGTTTGGCAGATTTCCTAATTATGTGTTGACTTGTAAATGCCAATAAATCTTAGTTTTGGCTAGATTCAATAGGACAGGGATAAGAATTGTCGGTCATACGTAGCATGTTCTCTATCAGCTTAGCTACGAATCCACGTTTGTTGTCCAGGGTTTTACACTAGAACTCACCTAGTGTTGTTGTAGCCCTGTTCTATTGTAGCGGTATTTTACTTTGCTGTTATTTCACTTTTCTTCTCGAGCAGTTTCTTTCCTGCTTTCCCAATCACATGTTATTTTCCCCTGTAGCTCGAAACGTTCGTCGCAAGTCGACCCTGGTAAGTTCGCCTCTCATTTATTGTGTTCTATTTTGCAAGCTGTGTTCAATTATGCATTGGAACCCATCCGTGTGGATTCATACATTCGAACACTCATCACTTTTCTTGCTTTCTGTGCACGTTGCCATCACAATCATCAGTGTTGCTTAGCTTTTCAATGCCAACTCTCATGGGAGCGGTTATCAGAGTGGTCGCGGCCAGAAACGCCGTCCCGTCCGTTGTTAGGAAAATGAAGCCGAAGCCACATGGTATAATATGGCCACATTTGTTGAATGATACCAGCAACCAGAGATTGCACGTCGGCTGGGATGTTTGGAGACATGAAGAATAATTCTATGTTTATTCAAGATAAATACGCGAGTGAGCTCTGCAGTTATCCAGGAAAACAGATTTTTTGATTCCTCGATAACATTGTCTTATTAAGTATCTGGGGTTTATTATGGCTTCAAGTCAAATGAGATCAATTTTTGATGCACTTTGGATTTCTGTTGTTTTTCGGGTGGCGCCGCTAAACGCTGTAACACTGATCACATTTCGGTAAGCCGACTGCTGTCATATGCGTATATTTCTGATTCACTGAGGTAATGTATCAGATTTAGAAACGTGAGTGATACACTAAAGCGTTGCCGGTGTCCTACTCCCAATTGTGGTAGGGATGTGTGGTTACTGACGAGCTGTAACAGGAACGAAACTCGAGTCAGGTGCGTCTTTTCGCAGAGGCCTCACTGGAAAGTCTATTTAAACGCCAAAGCTGCATCCATGCATGTTTAGTGTTCACTTAAAAGTAACAAATACTCAGTAGATTTTAGCCGGTGTCCCTACGCTAGTTATTGCAAAAATCCTCACATCTCCATTCACTGACCTCGGTTTGTAGTGGACTGTTTTGAGGACCACATCTAGACTAAATATCCATGATTTAATGATCTTGATGTGTGCAAAAGTATAGCGACTTTTACGTAGTAGAGTGTGCGTACGGTGGGAATGTCCGTTGAGGTAGGGACGAAGGGAATCTGTTGTTACTGGGTATGACAAAGTAGCTGCTCCTGCATTCATTGTGAACAGAACGCAAGCAATCTTGCCATTATGCGGGATACTCCCCTAAAAATTCGTGAAGGCGACGTCATTGTTGTGAAATCACCCTTCATTTTCGGAGAACAAAGCAACGGAGTGCACTAGATAACGGTTAATCGAAACTCACGATAGGCGAATTGCAGTTCGCTCGATGTTTAAAACTTTTCGGCATCGAAACCATTTCTACAACTCCCGTTAACCACTGAGGTTTATGTGGTCTTCGTGAATTATGATTAGTCTCTTTCGTGTATACGAGAAGCACTTCTATGGTTGCTTTCGACTTCGCTGGTTTGTGAATTGCTTTTGTGACGCCTGTCATCGGTTGGGTAACAGTCAACGAATGTGAACTTCGATTGAGACAATTGTTTGGAAGCACTAGGTTTTTTGCTTCCCACAGTCCAACCGACAGGATTCGCACCCGCAGTAAGAGCGCTGGCTCTGTGCTCACGTGACACAGCTGGTAATCAATCTAATCATTTCAACTTCTGGGTGGGCCTGTCAATACTGCTTGCACTCGTTCTGTTTTATTCATCCGCGCGATGCGGCTATAGCTGTTTCCAACGTTAGAATCCAAGTGGCTTTCATCGGGATTGCAAGTATCAGTCCTTACCAGATCAAGTAGCCGGCTCATTTCATGACTACCATTGATGTATACTCACTTACCACTGACGGAGAACCCTTTGAATCCTTATATATTCAGGATTGGCACATGTTACACTTTTGACAATCGAAAAAGTTGGAGGTCAGAAACTGAGGTACCTGGCAGTTTCCGTTGGCTTATGTCCGGATTGTAATTATGCAGCGTAAGTAAAAGGTGATTTGTATATTGAACATCTCTTAAAAAGGAAAACAAACCACAAGGTGTAAAAGTTCGCTACATCCGCAGCCTTTGAATGCCTCAAGTTTAGGGTGCAAATTAATTGCAAAAACTGCATACTAGTTCAGTACAACGCTGAGCTAACCGCGGATTTACGATATGCTATACTTTGAAACAATGATTATCATAGCGCCGTTAGCCAAGACCATCCTATCACTTATTCTGAGATACCAGAGGTGACTCGTACATGTCTGTTGTCATTAACTCGATACTAAACCTGAGGGTAATAGTCTCCTCATTTGTATTACCCGATACACATACTAAAGCTTAGGGCTCCTTTGCCAGTGTGACTATGGGTCAAATTGGCAGAGCGAAGCTCTTGATCATTGCACTGTACATTCTTTGCACCTTTTTTCAACGTAAACGTAATTATATTTGTTTTAACAATCGGGACTGGTATGTTGTATATATTGGCCCCACGCTGAAACGTGTTTTCGCTACACCATGAACCTACAGAAGCGAAGAATTGGTAAAATTCCTAAATGATATTATTAGTGATCTGTGCAGAGGAATTCGGCTGCGTCATCTGTAGCAAACGCATGTTTGGTAAGAGGACCGTTTCTTACATTAGGAAGATGTCACTTCAAAATTGAGTCAGCAAACGAACCAAACGTTAGCGAACTGAAATAAACCAGCCATGAATATCTCTTTCTGTGTTACCGGTTTTATAGCGTGGTCTGGCTACTGCTTTCTACGATCATGATCTATGACAGCTGGTGTACGGCTGGTGCTCTCAGTCTACGCGTGATTGTTGGCCAGACATGAAATCCCAGATTTTTCATTTCTTCAGGTAGTGAAATTTTCAAATCCACCGCCGGTAGAATCAAACGCTAACACCATGTGTGATTGTTCATACTGATGCTGTTTGACCGATTACACATTGAGGCGGTGGAACCAGTTGTATCGTTAGTTTAACGAAATGACGCCAGTCGATCTCATACACGCGGAAATCCACTCCGAACTGACTTACTCTTGAGTCAACAAAATGTTCGCTGGATGTGTGCTAAATTTCTTGATTGATTAGGTTCTCTCAAAGCATATCGTCACGGTAAGATCTCATTTTTGTGACATACGACGTAAACTAAGTCTGACATTTTTGTTGTGAAAAAATTGTTAGTTCTCGAGTTATTCTATATATTCGTGTGGAAATCTTGTAATTGTTATCTAACTGGAATTCACAACTCAGCCAACTGAAGTTCGAAATCAGTTTGTAGTCTCCAAATTGTTGGGCATCACATGCAAATCCGAGGCGGACTGTTCCCATCCGTGTTCATTTGGTGTCGCAGAATGCAAATACGGACCCGTACTTGTGTGCTACGCCGTTAAACTTCAGTCACTTTTGGTGCTTTAGCTTGTTTATCTGATTAGCGAATGCTTGATAACTCGTTTCTGCTTCTTAGATTATCGCGACGCTTTTGATTTCGTCATAAAAAAATATTACTCCTCTACGAACCATTTTCGTGTGTAACCCTTTCCCATACTCTGGTTAAGTGAACACGTTTCTGTTCGTTCCAATGTACACGCTTTGAAGTTTAAGTGACTTCCAAATTTGTCACTAATTTGGATGTCAGAGTGCAGTTATTTACTTTCGTCCCATGTGGACTCCATGCTTGTCCAGTGACTCGGGAGTACGTCAAATGAGAAAGTTTGGTCCACTCCGATTTTACTAGACAATTTACTAAACACTATGCAACCGCAAACTGTCCGCGCTCCAGCAATAATAAACCGACCAGTAATATTCATCATCTACTTCCTGCAGTGCCCAGCTTCTTAATATTCGTTATACGGAAGAAATAACTACATAAAAGACTGCCTGTAGTGTACCTTCTGATGTGTAATAGGCCAAATATTGCGTTTGGTTTGATAGATAATGTAATGTCACCTAATTGGTCATTGTTGCGATATTCCGCACCCTATAGGGAGTCATTTTATGTGGGGAGGTTTCTTCTCTATGGAAACAGTATTCGTGCATCAATCCAAGCTGTGCTTTGTTAGGGGAATCAGCTGATTAGAATAATTTCCACAAATTGAACTTGTGCGAATGCATACTCGTATTTTCCATTTTAGCCTGTTTTCAGATAAGGTTGAAGTTAAGCTCCAATTTTTATATCACCAAGGTGTCTGTTGCCGTGTACCTTCAAGAGTACATGAAAGCTAAATACTCTCCGGCTGCGTAAACTCGAGCAATTGCAATGGTCGAGCCACCATTTGCGGCCATGTGATGATGGTCCAGAGTCGTGTCCATTAAACCGTTCCGAGTTCCTGCTTGTAGATATTTAGGTGAAATTGTATGCCACGAATATTTGCTCACATATTTCGCGTTAACATGAACTTCTGCCTGGCTGTTTTCCAAGAGAAGCACTATATTCAAGTTTCGCTTTTGTCAGGACTTCAGTGATGCATATCATTGACTTGAACAAGGTTGAATTCCGATTCACGTGCTCGCGAAATGAGCATGCTGTTCACTATACCAGTAGTCTCACATTATACACTGAAGTTTCACACATAAACGCTCGATCGAGATTTCAAGATAAAGCATCTTCATAAACAATGTCCCCGCCTTTCGCACACCGTGACACATACTAACTAGATACACATCTTCGATTTAAGAGGTACATTTTTTGTTACAACTATGGGCGCCCGAAACTACACGACTGACAACTTCTTGCGCCAGATTTCGACCAAAGATGCACTGAAGTCGTACCCCACAACGAATCGACGGATGTCAACCAATCCACGGGCTTTGTCGGGTTGTGTGCCCTCTTTGAGTGGCACCTTGCTAAACGAGGAGGCTCGAGAGGTGCGTGGCACGGAAATGCGCAATCTGTGGAGTCGAAGGCGCAAAATTGACGGATCCCTCAATCGTGTCCCGCCGGGTTTCTACGAGCGTGTATATACCGTGCTTAGTCGTGTACAAAGCCTAATTATCGGTGGACATGTACTTTGTAACAGTTTGACGAGAGAGGTGAGTCCGACTGATTTTCCAGTGTCTCTGAATTTGTGTTTGTGGAAGAGGCAATGCTACACCACGTGATCCGTAAACTCTGAATATCTTTCCATTGTTCGTCTGGTGTAAGTCTAACCGAGCTTATATGACACTAGTTCATCTCCAAACATTTTAACGTCGGATTCTGTCAGGAGAATTTGGAGAGCAGCAGTGGATCGTTGCTTAAAATTAACTGTCCATTAACTTGTTGCAGACTGTTCCGTTTGTAGGGTCAACAGCAGAATGAAGGATAACGCAACGGTAGTGTAGCACACTACCAACAGGAGACTGCTTGAAAATGATCCCTATAGAACAATTTATGTTGCTGAACGTTCCATTTGTATTTGGAATGTCATGTACAAAATGCAAATAATGTTGGTTTCGCAAGGTGTGGTTGTGGCTGGTTATTCAAACTGTTGCCACTGTTCCTTCTTTCACAATAATTTTACACACTAAATAAGCAAACTCACTGTTGTACTTTCTTTTTTCATCGATAACTTATTTTTGGTGTTGACTTGCAACCCACTGGACATCCACATTGACGTTGGAAGGGGATGGGAAGTCTTTTGCAAACAATTCGTTCCGCTGCGAGTTTGCAGATCAATTACAAAAATACCTGGTTCTTTTTAACATATGAAAAAAACAGTACGACGGCCAAGGGGTGTAACTCAATGCTTCGCTGGTGGTCACTGGGATCGGCTGTTTGCCAGCAAATTCTGTTTTATTCATGTGATTCTAAACAGTTCGCCGTTTTGTAAACACTTATCCCAAAGTGAACATTGTTGCTTTGTGTACCACCAACTAGTTACTCATAAAAGGTGAGATGGGTTTTCAGCGGGGGCATTTCACAAAGTTCCCCCATCTGGAAAGTCAGCTGGAAAATGACGCTTGAAAGGAAATCTCATTTAGGAAATAATATTCACGGGTTTCATTTAAAGTTCAAGAGAAAATTCTTGGAATTTAGCCACACAAACTATACCAGGTCTTTGGTACTTATGTTGTCGGGGTGCCATAAGAATATCCTCTCTTCTGATAACACTCTTAGGAGGAAAATAGACTGTGCCCAGTAAGTCTGGCGAGCGGCGTTCAACAAGCATTTCTGTATGAGGAGATTCCGGCGTGAACAGTCCGTGTTTCAGCTGAATTCGAATCAGTGACAAGAACCACATGCCCTTACATGACATGCGCTTCACTGTTTGACCTACGAAGCTACGTTTGAAGGTTGAAAGTGTCACACTAAGGCTCCACTATCTAGGCATCTCACCGTATCCTTGGTGCCCACTAAATGACTCAAAGGACGAATTGCTAAAACAGGGTTATCTGGAACAGTTATTACTGGTTGCTATCGAGCATTGAAATTATATCACTAGTAAATAGGTTGGTAGATCTTTACTTTTGAAGAGATACAGGTGTGGAGAATCCAGGTTTCGACTGAATTCGGATAATCGCCAGGATCCTCACATGGCACGTACTTTATCAGTTGAGTACGTTTGTCTTTATAATGAACAGATCTGCTCAACTAGGAAAGCTTTTAAAGGTCCGTTAACAACAGACATGTTCGCGTGCGGTATGACTGTATTTGTCTAATGGTCTTACCAATCATTAGATATAGTGAAACTTTTCAAAGACACCCTGGGACGAGTGTCGGCAAACAGTTGACTGAAGTTGGTGGGTGCTTAAACAGAAGATTGTATTGATCATGCGAATATCCTTATAATAAACTTCGGGAGTCAACCAGAATAATAATAAACAGCATTGTGTTAGCACAGCAAGGAACGCTTTTTATCATGCGGAACTATTCTAAAGTTTTTTGTCAGACAACAGAGCATATTTTCTATACTTCATTCTTCGATCGACGCACTTATGGGTGATATTAAATAGAAACTAATTTTACGGGGAAATTATTTCTGTCTACAGTCGTTCTAAATGTAGGATGTTTTCGGTGCGTAGTGTCAAAAACACCACCTTGTAGCTGTAGTGTGTTCGCTCGAGGCCTCTGAATTCAAACTGTAAAGAATGTTGGATTTCGATAATGCGACTTACATCGCTTTGGACCACTGCTGTACACCAATTTTGTCTTCTAGCATAGGTCTTTGGGATTTGTATTACCTCTATTGTCAGCTCATTTTTATATGTTAGCGAAGTTTAGGTATTGTTGCTCTTGCACTCGGTACCACTGCATGCGACCTGAATAAATCCGTATCACTGAAGATGTTTTCTGACTTTCCGCTTGTTTTCACGCGCCATAGATGACCACGGAAGAGCATAAATTTGCTCTCGCTGTGGAACATGTTAGCACCATGGTCGCCACGCCCGAATACCGCCAATTGTTGATTGAGGCGACTCATGTACTTGGGACTCTCATGATGCACGATGTGACAAAACGTGTCAACTTAGACTGTGCAATCAGGGTGGAGGAGATTGTGGAGATCGCTAACGTTTTGTTTTTGTTAGATCAGGTGAGTTCTGTCGTTTTTACAGTGCAGAATGCTAATCTTTTTAGTCCTCATGAACAACAAGGCACACGACTGATATTCTGGCCTTATTGTTAACCAACTGTAAGGACGTGGAATCGTTCCACTTTAGAGCTGAGGTTTAACTCACACGAACCCTAGATCGAAGCTGGAACATTTAACGTCATGGTGCCTACGTTCTACAAACAGCTGAGTTGTAACGAGGCACTTGCAGAAGTTTTCACTGTTCCACCTCAATAAATCACTCTGTAGAAATCTCATTTATACAAGTTTAATTTATCGAATCCTATGGGACATCGTCTTCAGCCGGATTGTACTAGTCACTAGGGCAAGAAATAATCACCTCCTAGCAGCTCTTCGTTTGAGCTAGCGGCAGTACAGCAGTAACGATTCCGGTTACCGGCCGCACTGTTTGGGCCAGGGTTATCACATCTATTGACGAGGCACACTTTAGATGACCTTATGCTATCTGGCTTACCTGTAGCCTTGTATGCCATGACAGCAAATGTCTGATGGTCCAGTGGCCGAACACTAAAACGAATAATGACGTCTTCGTTTTTGTGCGGAATTTTATGATCCACTCATCGCGCACCCTACGCCAGTTAGTTGTGGTGTCGTGAACTAAGGCTCTGGATGACAGGCGATCAACTTTCATCGCCAGCACATGGTCTGGCCATTTCTAAAAACGGAGTGAATTAGGTTGGTCGGTCAGCCCTCGTTACAGAGTATTCGCCTCTTAACACCATAACTGCTTAGCTAGTATCTCTCGATGCATACGATGGAACGCAGACAAGTAATTCGATATTTGAAAGCGCGTTGTGTCCTGTACTTTAGACTGTGACATTCAGCCTGGATTAGTAATAATGTTTTTCAACCTTGTACGTGCATACCCCAAACTCCAGGAGAGATACTCTTCCGCTGCCGGTTGATCTAGGTTGGCAAAGACACGAAAGTAAGTAAGCTGGTCACTAATCACCGTAACTTCAGAGTCCAGGGTTAAACCCGCGTAAATACAGCAGCCTTGTGCAAGCACTTGGAACGCCTATCTTTAACAGTCGAAGTTGTCACTGTTATTGTAAGAGCGTTGGTTAGAAACTTTTCAACTGCAGTTCAGTTGAGCGTCAGCTCAAGTGATTACCGAAGGTATAACTATTTTTGTTGCCCCGCTAACAATCAGTTCAGTTCCTTCCAACGCCGCAAGACATCCAAAATAGTAGTACGGTGTTCACTTGCAGCTCGGTTGTTTGTTTGCAAGGTGTAGGTACCTTGATGCTGAATGTTTGAATAGGGACGT
The DNA here is from genome assembly GCA_008508345.1 of Paragonimus westermani. Classification (NCBI taxonomy): domain Eukaryota; kingdom Metazoa; phylum Platyhelminthes; class Trematoda; order Plagiorchiida; family Troglotrematidae; genus Paragonimus; species Paragonimus westermani. The sequence goes on along the minus strand of QNGE01000818.1, from coordinate 99,810 downwards.
GGTCATTTTCAGTAGTTAGGTCCCTTCCCGTCCCCTTCTTTTTTCCTTCTATCCTATATATATATATATAGGGTTTGCTTTTTCTTCATGATTGTGTGGCAGTTAAGCATTGGTGTGGACCACTGACGTCTATGATGATGAGTAGTCGACTGGTTTTCTTAATGAAATACGGTCACAGAAATCTATTTCTGTACACAGCCACCGTTAGTGCCATTGCTACGTTGGTCCTTGCCACCCATGAATAAGTTCGATTTTGATTAAATGAAAGATTCCGTTTGCCTTGTTGTGTTATGGCCCTTCTCCGCTCCGTGTAATGGATACCCGACGAGAGTAGGTCAGTTTCTGCCTCGAACAAGCCAATAACAATCAGTATCCTGAAACACGAAACTTCAGAGGCAAACGCTAGTTGCGTTCGGTTTTGCTGATAGGGCTACGTTAAGGTCCTGTTTTAGGAAAACCATACTTGGGAAGTGCGGTAAATTCATATAAGCTTTTTAGCAAGGGATATCGGGGCGATTGAGCACTTACGAAACCTTACCAGACCCATGTTCGATTACCAATGTCACTTGTACTTTGAATTTCCGATAAGACATCTTGAGAGTTCCGTTGAGAGCTGAATATTCAAGTGGTGTAAATGTTCTACCAAGTGGCCAACTTCAGGACGTAAATTACGCCAATAGCATAACTAATCTCTAACGACTAAGGTGGCTCAAGACAATTCTAGCGGGATAGTTGTATCAGTCCGCTGATATAAAATGTGCCTTATCCCCCAAAGGTGCGGCTCGAAACTGACAGGAACCCGCACTCGTGCTCGTCCTTGATGTCAGTGAACAGTCGCGTGACCGAAGTCATCGACACTTGTATTTCGGAGGCTGCACTACGTTCGTCGATCTGCACCATCTGTGATGATGTGAAGAATTGAACCTTTTTATGATATTTGGAACGCACTGTGCACCTGTATGTTCTGTTCAGCTGTGAGGTTGCGAAAATTGAACCAATTAAGATGTTCGCTGATTATCCGTTTCTGCCAACTGCAGTTTAAATCACATGGGCAACGGGGCTATAAAGTGATAAGTTTTCGGGGGTGATAATCTGAAAGCCATCGTACCTAATGCAGCCCCCAACCGTAGATTTCATCGGCTTGGTCATGTACCTCGTATTCTATCTCACAGCTTTTCACGTAGAACTGGATTGAGGGTTGGCTGAACAATGACCTAGTACCGATGGTGAAACTTGCCTCTGTCGATTGAGTGCATTTCCACGGTTGGGAGACCAAAGGATCTGGAACATTTACGGCTAAAGACGCTGTCAAACATGAAAGATTCGTAAGCAGTGTCTTATTCACGGGTATGTGGTACCACGTCTATTTCCTTGTTACAGTATATAACAATATATACGCGTATATATTAAATAATGTGTAAGCCGTTGCATTTCAAAGGTGCAGTATATCGGCGTCGTTCACGGTGAGACTGGACCTTGACGTGGTGTGACGGCTTGCGCATCTCTATGACCTTTTGGGCTAAACTGGACAGAGTTACTCATACCAGGCAGGCCAACAGGTAGAGGTCTGACAAACTACAGTCTCCTGGTCCTCCAGGTTGGGGGTTGGAAGATGGTTGGCATCTCTTCC
>QNGE01000818.1:81897-95256 GCA_008508345.1 Paragonimus westermani | reverse complement strand
TTTTCAGTAGTTAGGTCCCTTCCCGTCCCCTTCTTTTTCCTTCTCTCTTTCTATATAGGGTTTGCTGTTTCTTCATGGTTGTGTGGCAGTTAAGCATTAGTGTTAACCACTGATGTATTGCTGTCTATGATGATGCTCTTTTTTTACCGTCCGTGTAGGTGAAGTACGATGCGAATGCAATGCTCTGTTGTGCCAAGATACTGAAAGAGCAAAATATCACTGATGTCAGCACCGCTTTGTCCGTTCGAAAACCCGGTCCCCTCATTTGTCACGGGCTACACAATGTATGTCAGCATTTCTACGACACTCCACCCGCCGGCCGTTTCGGTACAATGTCCTACATGGTGCGCGGAGTGTCCTATCTGCTGCAGTCATTTGGACCGTTGCGTGAAAATGGCATGCTATCAGTCGACTGTAGCGTGCAGTGAGAACAGTTAAGCATTAATCTGATCTAAACCACGTGTCGATTCCTATCTCGATAGGATTTCTTTCTTCATAATCGGATAGGTCTTACTTCCTATGTTCATTTTCCCCTGATTTCTCCTGACTTGCTTCGATCGTGCAGTTCTTCATACGGACACACTCCTCATTCTACCATGTAACTGTAGATATCTCGCCTCCCTCCAAGTCCCTTTGATAGTAAATTCACGCGAACATGCCATTCTAGTCTAGATAGCATTTCGATACCTGTGCTCCTCTCCCTTATCTTGAACAGTGCAACTGAAAAGTTTATCACATTGTTTAGGTGTGTTGAGTCTGTTCAATCGGTTGCTGGCTGCTCTTTCAGTGTTCTAGAAGGAAGGTATTTGACCTGGAAGGGAAAATGAATGCAAAAGTTGCGGGCCCAGTAGGATAATTGCCTGTGGTGATCATTTCGTCCTAACGAGAGCCTACTTTATAATAAACATTTTAGAACCAGACGTTTGTCCCGCCGTCTATCATACCGACGCTCCACTGGAACCTGATTTTTATCCACATGAAAGGCGGAGCCTCTGGATCAGGAATGCTTTTATTTTCAGTATGCGCGCAAGCGATGTACACCTTAGTTGTCATAGAACGTTTATTCATGTCCTTCTGACGATTTTTCACGTTATTCTGATGCAAACCGTTTCATATTACGACTCGATCGTTTAAATTACCTGACGGTCATTTGTGCTTACAGGACTTCCAGCCGACATGTGTCTTATAGGATTCTCTTAGGTTACCATGCGCAGAGCCCCTTCTCTTCCAGCTGACGATATCCTTGTATAAGAGAAAAGTTGTAGGACGTTTGCGAAGACTGACGATAATTCTGTGATTGAACATGCTTTCGTAAATAATCCCCGAGCCTTCACCATATTTTACACGTGTACATTTCTATGCGATTTCTACTGAAATTTTTAACTGGTGGACGAACTCCTACATGAAAACTTCCTATACCTTTGTCTGTTCTGACCAGGGGAACCTAACGTTAGGATTAACCGGATCCGCGATTTCAGGTGGTATGTCTATGCCTGCGGTCTTCGAACGTTTTGTCAGTCAACTTTACTTGAAATCTGATTGTCTATGAAGCCACGGAGACAAAAAGACGTCACTGACTTTCCACGTGCACACCCAACCAAACGGTTGTTTATTAAGCATTTCGTATTGTAGTCTAAATGGCACTCGGCTTAGCGTTCGAAGCTTCCTACTGCACACTTGTATGATAAGTGGGGACCGAAATTCCTGTATGCTGCATACCAAACGATACGATTTTCCAAATCGACAGACCGTTCTGTTAACTAAGAGCGATTTAATTATTGATAACTCCTGATTCCAGTATGCCAGACGAAGTATGCGGATAGAGTAGTGCATGTGCGATGCAATTTTTTTTAGCGTTAAGGCGAACAGTTTGTACGTCGGACTTTTATTAACTATGCCATCCCGTCCCTGTACGTTCGAGTAGTAAGAACAGTAATGTAGTGATAATGATGGTAATAATGGAAACAGTAACTAAATATGCATGAGCTCTGCCTAACGGTATGGTGTATCCCTATTCAGTGGATAAAATAAGTCGTGGAATCTGTTTTCATGAATGAACAATATTTGAGGACTTTCAAAGATCGCACCTACGACCAGTGTCAACTGGAAATGAGATGTGATCGGTTGGATGCGTGGATACAACTGACTGTTCATCAAGATTCATATCAACCTGAAACACTATCTCAATGTAAGCCGGTGGTTGACAGACACCTAGCTGCTATATCCATGATGCGAAGAAACGCTATCCACTTGATTCATTAATTTGACAAATGTCCACAAACAATGAAAGGAGTGGTACTTATTCTTCGAATGTTCTATGCTCTGGCTGTTAAGACTATCCTAGATCGGTGTCAGGTGACCGGCCACACAGATCCCACTGAGAGATTTCGAAGAAAGCTGACAGGCCATGTCTATTCTATGCGGTGGAAGTTTAGAGAGTTGTCGGACGCATTTTCCCGTCACGAACGATGCCCACATGATCGGTGGCTTATGTGACGATACGATCGGATGTTTGGTTGCAGTCTGGTGTCTGCATCCAGTACTGATGAGTGTCTAAGTGTGCCGCTTCTCACCCAGTTTGAAACACGTAAGCTAAAGCCAGAAGTGACGCCTGGACGCTTCGCTTAGTACAATCCGGTGTAAATGTAAACACGATGGTGTGACCATGTCAGTGTCAAGCCAAATAACTTTGGAGAAATTTGGATCCTCATTTTCAGAGTTTTAAAATGTCTTGTCCAATTCCACATTATCACTCCCATCGTATCCTCACATCATCTCTCAAGGGGCGGTGATAGCGAGTGATCTTTAGAGAGCGATGCTAAGGATGAAGGTCGTCAACTACACAGACTTGGATAACCTGACTGTCTAACCCACGACAGCAGACGTTGTTACGCATAAGACAGAACAACACTGATTCGCAGCCAGTTTATGGTACCAGAGTTCACTCGGTGTTCCAATACACATTAGAAGCTACTAAACATGGATTGCTTGAGCAAGACTTAAACCACTGTGATAAGTTACCAGGAAGACATTTGTCCAGGTTTTTACGTCTGACAATCGAATACAGGAAACAGTCAACAAGACTTGGAAATTCACGTTCCAAATCAAGAAAATACGCGGTTTGAGCAAGCTTGTTCAAGGCTTCGGTTGGGCCAGTGCTTAACTGAAGTGTGGCTGCAATCATGATAAGGTTGGAGTGTTTGTTCCAACCTTCCGGAGAAACAGCGTTCAGAAACTTCTGTAATAGCATCACTTCACCAAAAAGGATAGTTGAATGAATACCAACAAACGTGAGGCAATCAAGGGAATTCCGGGTCCATACTATTTGCAGTGCGTGGGTAGGTTGCTGTCGCGTATTCACTATTGGCAGCTCGGTCAGGTATTTGCGCAAACTATTCGGCATACGACCAACAGTTGAATGCACATAAGAGTGAAGTGAAATGTTATAACCCCGAGTGTGAAGTACGTGGCAATATATAAGAGCCGCTATCGGGGGATTCTCCGGATTGGCTTGAACAGTCAACGAAAACGCAGGCAATGTGGAGGGTAGTGTCTTTTCTTTCGAGTCGGCTTGAGCTGTTTGTGATGTGTCCAAAACGGTTGAACGTTTGGGTTTTCCGGATTGAGATTTGGCGCCTAATTGGAATAAATTTAGCAAGTGCGAAACTGAAATATCCAGTTCTTCTAATCGTGTAACAAGCGACTGAGTTTCCTCGTCATACATCAATTTCGACTGACTATGCGGACTTGCCCAGAGACGATCCACTTGGTACATACCATCCGTGTGCACGATACTCTCAACTGGCTTAACGATCCTGTCGAGCTTGTACATATTCCCTGTAATGACAAATGACAATAGACGTAATACTGGTAGCGACGCTAACTACAGGGAAAGTATTCTCTAGAACACGAAACAAGTGTGAACATAAATGGCGTCAACATATCAAGAATAATGAGGAGCAATTATCGACATCCATCATTCATTCTTAACGAAGTATTTTACGGAGTCTGAATGTGAGCTGCTTATTCACAGTTGGGAACTGGTGTGTATTCACCCTGCGAATTTATATTTACCCTTTACGGTGTCTCGAATATTTGTACCGGACTACGAGCAGTTCCCTTATCTGGTTACGACGGATCTACTGGTAGGTTTTCCGCCAACCGCGTATCCATTTCATACTATTACACGACGATTCTGGTCACTGTAGTGCATTAACTGGGTAACAGTCGGAGTGCTTCTCAATGCCTCGTAAGGTGAGTCAGCTAGCGCAATCCTGTCACACTATACTAGCTGTGAGACACAGTCTTGTTTCATGTTTAGTCAACCAACACGTTAAACTAGTCTCCCGCTCACGTATTAAGTGGTGTTCCCCGCCCGCGGCTTTTGCCGACCAACAACGCGAGCTGTTGCCGGTCTTTTGATCACGCAGTGGAGTTCGCTTGCGCGCGGTAACCGTGCTGAACGCGCGTGGGTACACAAACAACGTTTCTGAGCCGCGCGGGACGTACATACTTCACGAATCCGTACAACACGATCGGCCTAAACAAATGGGAGGAGCAAGAACGGCAACAAAATAGGTAGTGATCAGGATTTTACTCCAGTTCCCGACACCGGGCCGGCAAAACATGAGCATCGTTCCTGTGGTCTCAGCCAAGGGGCTGCTAATGCTCTACAGCATTGTTCGAACTCAACTTATACACTGAGTACTAGGCTACCCCTCCAGCCTAATTCAGAGAGTGCAAACAGTAGGTAGCGATAGGTTGACATCCACAAAACTTGTACCAGTCATCGGAGTCTGTGTAGCGGGATAAATCTGTCGAGAGCCGTATTGTCCATGTGATGATCTCACCACGCAGTACAGTGCTCCGATTATTAAAAACAAACAGACTTGGAGCATTATCCACACGAACGGGTCTAGTTTCGTAGCCAATTAGAAATGCGACACATATTGAGGCGTTGAACATCCGGCTTTCAGTGATAGGCCCATATCACGCCAGTGCGGCAACCACGGGTTCAGAAATACCACTTGGATTTTGAACGATCGATTGCCGATCTTATTTAACGACCCATCAGAGCCGGTATACCTACCTCTAACGCGCCACCAGCGATGGTGAGCGTAGGTACAGGTTCCTGACAGCCTTGGAGCGAAACGTTGCTTTTCAATAAAACAGGATGCAAGCCGATTCGACGAAGTGACATTGGTAGTCTACTAACAATGTCTTGCGCTACCTGTGTAATACTGCAGACCGTGGCGATATTGTCAGCACACTCGAAACGTTGACGATCGACTAGGACGCTCTCTAGAGTGATAAACAAGGATCCATGATAATTTTGTTAAACACCTACCGCAAGAGAGAGCGGTAGTTCACCATAATTCCCTGCTTTTTTCAGTGTGCTAATGAAGTGATTTGGGTATGTTGATATACATCCCAGGCACTTCTTTCCGCATGAGACAATCTCAGAGTGTTGGTTCGCCAAAGTGAGGGAAAGGACATCCAGAGGTCACTAACATGACCTCCCTCAATGTCATCGCTACGCATTAACCGGATCAACTGAAAAGGATCACCATTGCCTTCCGTTACTGCTCCACTTGTGCAACCGTGTGCACTGACTGACGCCGGAAGTTCCACGAGTTATAGTTCAAAAGATAATGCCAGTCGTAATAAATGGCATGTACAGGATTTCGGAATTCAGATGTTTCCCCCATGTCTAGACGGCACAGTGCGGAAGATGAAGCCTTCATCCACCCACACAGTCAAAGGATACTTAAAGAAAGCAACACCGAACCATCGAATTCTTCCTGAAAAACCCAGGTGTTGGTTCCTAAAAATGAAAGGCAACAAAAGCTGTCCTTGGCTAGAGTTAGGTTATTAATCGGTGTGCGCATATGGAGGCTTACTAAGAACAGATAAAACGACCGGGAACGTTTTTGACTAACACAGCTAGCGCCTAATGAAAAACTGTATTCAAGGAGGGTGAAGGGTGAAACAGCTACGAATTATGGCACATCCTTTGTGGAGTGACTAGTAGCACCGCCTGTTTCTGTTGGCGGGATCAAAATGGAGAACTTAAATTTAACCAGTATCTATGCTGTCAACGTTGCCTTCTGTTAGAAGAAACCCAATCTGAAACTGAACTGGCATAAAAGTGTTGTATGGCTTTTACTAATGAAGGCTTATCTTTGGAGCACAGAGAATACACTCGTTAGGCCACACATTTGCCTTGGAAGTCAAAAATTACGACTATGGAAAGTGCGAACGTTGGCACAGACTGGAGATTCTAAGTGACTGGAAACTACATCCGTTCACCCATTACTCGCGATGGATACCGCTTTATGGAGTAAACCCACTAGTGTGCACAACAATGACTTTCCTAGTGTCAGCAAGGGTTATGGGGGCCTTTGCAGGTGTAACAACTGAATTGATCAGTGCGTTCATAGTCATAATAGATCCAATAACCCCTCTGGTACTCCATCATTTTCCATCCGTTTCCAATTTGGGCACAAGGTTTTACATTACATGCTAAAGCAAATCACTGGTGCATTAGAATTTCCACCTTAGATTCTTGGAAGTGACGGCAAGAACGCGAGTGACCCAACTAACCGTAAGGGACAACCAATCTTAATTAGAGTGCTTCAAATTGGCTACTTTGGTAGATGAAGTGGTTTGGGCTATTCAAGGGGTGTCAACGGATTTGCTTAATGAGAACAGGGTTAGCGGTCAAAATGGGGCACAGATCACCTGACCCTGTTCCTACTAACTCATCAAACCGTGGGCCGTATTGGTTCCTTTTGTTGTATAATAGACAGTTTCGTTGTGAGTAGTATACTACTCACAAGTAGTGTATTACCCACAGGCGACATTCAGGAACAAAAGGACAAGCCCCGAACACGACGGACAAGAAGAGACTATCGGAACGGTGTATACGTGCTGTGTGAGAACTTTCACCAAGGCGAATGACAACGTACTATCACCCAATATATATGAGTGCATGTCTGTCGTGCAAATGAGTGCACGCGTTTGTGATTTAGTTTTTGACATGACCTGTACGGAAGTTTGCGCAATAAACCAACTCGCTGACCAAGCGTGTTTTGCGGACACAACACTTCGACAGATGGGTTACGAGTGATTAGGGCCGTGTGTGAATCTCACGTCCAATAGAAGTGAGGTTTAAGGTCGTGGTAGACTGCGAGGTGTGATGTGAGAGTTAACCAGTTTGTGAGGACATTTTCATTAGTTCTTTCACATGCATGGCTGACGGACGCAAGCACACTCGCATCAGTCCCGAAACACGCAGACGTATTATCGAAGCATTTGAAAGGGGCGATGACTGGCGCACGGTTGCCCCTCTGAACGGAGTCAAGTGTGATACCGCTTACAAGTGGCTACATGTGAATTGCATCAGTTATGAAGCTCAGTCTCGTAAAGGACACAGAAACAATATTCTGGCAGAATCAGAGATCGATATGTTGTTGGAGTGGGTTTCCGTGGATCCAACGATTACACTGCAATTTTTGAGATTGCGCGTGAAGGCTGAGTTTGAGAAGGGGTTGTCGACCACAACGATTAGTCCGGTTCATAACTGTTAAGAAACTGCGCCAAGTACCCATTGGTATGAACTCAAATGAGAATTTAGAACTACGGCGACTGTTTGCATATCGACTGATGGGATGTTATGCAAATGGAAAGATTATTTGCTGGATAGATGAGACAAACTTCAATTTGTTCTGTACAAGGTCAATGGGACGTTCATTACAAGGAACGAGAGCATGCGTCTCTGTAAAAAATTGCCGAGGCCGTAATCTTCATTTGATTATAGCTATGACACCGAGCTCGATAGTAGGCTATACGACGAGGCGAGGAGCGATTGCACGGGCTGGCTGCGAACCCTGCTAGATCAGATGAAGATCAGTAGAACCCTGCCAAAAATTGTGCTGATATGCGACAGCACACCGATCTGGAAAGTGTGCTTGCTGGGGAGTTATACAATGGTGGACATATCTTACGATTGGCACCCTATTCACCAATGTCGAATCCAACTGAGAATGTCTGGAGCATGGTGAAAGAAAGAGTTAAAAGACAACTGCAGGTGCACCACGAGACAATAATAAACGGAGATCCTCAGGGTGTGCAAAATCAACAGAAGTGGAGAATGCAGGCCCTGGAAAGAGTAGTCATTTCTGCTATGTGCGACCACACCGTCGACCTCATGTCGAACGATGCTGTATGCAGGCGATGAACGTTGAAACGGTTAAGTCACGACCGAAAACTTATATCCTCTCAGTGGACGAAGAATGCTCTATTCAGAGCAACCACCAAATGATTTTGTATTTCCTCATTTTTGGAAGTTGGCCCTGATTAAGCTAATGCTTGACCTGTGAATGTGCCTAGGTTACGTGAGATTTTCCGTTTTTTGTTTGCACTGTTGAGAACAAACGAGCTACCCACATACTTTAGATAACTGAATGTTTTACGTCCACATGTAAGCGGTATTACACTTGACTCCGTTCAGAGGGGCAACCGTGCGCCAGTCATCGCCCCCTTCAAATGCTTCGATAATACGTCTGCGTGTTTCGGGACTGATGCGAGTGTGCTTGCGTCCGTCAGCCATGCATGTGAAAGAACTAATGAAAATGTCCTCACAAACTGGTTAACTCTCACATCACACCTCGCAGTCTACCACGACCTTAAACCTCACTCTTATTGGACGTGAGATTCACACACGGCCCTAACCACTCGTAACCCACCTGTCAAAGGAACCAATACGGCCCGCGGTTTGATGAGTTAGTAGGAACAGGGTCAGGTGATTTGTGCTCCATTTTGACCGCTAACCCTGTTCTCATTAAGCGAATCCGTTGACACCCCTCGAATAACCCAAAACACTTCATCTACCGAAGGAGCCAATTTGAAGCACTCTAATTAAGATTGGTTGTCCCTTACGGTTAGTTGGGTCACTCGCGTTCTTGCCGTCACTTCCAAGAATCTAAGGTGGAAATTCTAATGCACCAAAATGATTTGCTTTAGCATGTAAACAGATATGGAAAATGGTATAGAAGCTGACGGTTCGGATACTGTCATTTGTAGGGCTAAATCAAAAGGTTAGCCATATCACTTTGTCATAAAATGATGCGTGTACAATAGTGGATAACTTTCGAAAACGAAAATCCTGTTTCATACACTTACTTTTAACCGATTACGTATTCGCCTTCTGTAGATTTCTTGCACGATGGCGAACGGAGAAATGAAGATTGATGAAGTACTATGACAGCGTGTCACGATATCGTCTGAAAAAAAGGAACATGCATTTTCCGAGGTTTTTGGTCATGCACTTTGGCTGTAAAAAGATTCGAAGCAACTAAGCAGAAAAGTTTATCGACCGATGCAACTCATAAGGGGAATTTCCCCTTCTTCCTTTTGAATTTGAAAGTCGTAGAACAATAATTTGTAGTCCCTACCGAAAACATACAGGTTTACAGTTAATTGAACAGTCCAGTCAATACCTTATGATATATTTAGTATCGAGTTAAAAAGCCCCGAACCACAGCAACAAACGCGTTCGCATCAGTGTTGATGAATGTCCACGTAGCTTTGCCCGGACATATCTTTATCAACAGCTTGTTCCATTAACTTAATGCCGCCGTTTGGCACGCCACCTTCATATGTTCGAAACAGATTATCTTTGCATCCGATGAACTGGACAAGTTTCACCATGAACAGCGTGTCGCGAAAAGCAAGACGTCCAAATATAGTTTACAACAAAACGGTCAAATCGAACGGCAGAAAGACAGTTCGTGGAAGGTGTAAAGTTTGTGCTTGCGATCCGAAGGATCACAGTCCAGTTATTGGAAGGCAGTTATCCCCGTAGATCGTACTCGATTGGATCTCTGCTTCGTACCAAAAATAACTTCACATCGAAATAGACACATCATCACCCTCGTGGTTTATTTCACCTGAGATAATTCAGATAGAATGAAACTACCAAGCTTCCAAAGACAGCACCTCAGTAGAGGAAGACGGACTGTTATAATGCAATTCAAAATCCCAATAGGTGCGAGAAGACCGTGCCACTTCGTCAATTAGCTTAGCCGAGCGATACAATAAGTAAACTTTCTGTTGGCAGTCAACCTCTACAAAGAGGATCCGATAAGAAGTGGACCGCCGAATCGATGCTGACACTCCGTCCACCGGACCTAGTGATTAACACATACTCAGATGTTCTTGAGGATGCAGAAACCACCCAAGTGTAACGAACGAGATTATGTTACCTACGTAACCAGAAAGCATGATAATCTTGGTAATTAGCATTGCTTTTGTGAACCACATGCTAATTTGAATGTTTACAGCTTGAACCCACATCCAAACTGTTGTCAATCGTCAAGACTGTCATGTATGTATCTTTTATCGTTACGCCGAATATCCGCAGCTTTTCGTCGTTTCAGCCGTTGATACGCCTCGCCTAGTTTCGGTCCTTGTTTTTCTTATTCACGTCACTGATTGTCTGTGCAACTCCGCGATCACGTTTACTACAGATTCACTGTTAATCCTATGGACCACCCGATTACATTACCTTTTACCGGCGTATCTTCCATGAATTCCGACGAACGGCATCTGGATACATCTCTACTACACACGGTGGGCACCGAGTTCATTGATCCCTCCCAATATGCCTTGCCAGTTCCGATTTAGATATGTGACAAAGAGAGTTAGGCGCGGATAGGAGAGCAAACGCAACTCGTGCTTGGCCAACCTGAGTTATCTGTGACGTTGAAAAGGCGTTCGATTGTAGCTAGAAGAAATGGTATATGATAAGTGTGTAAGTTTTATTTTGGTCTATGGTTCGGAAACGTGGCCCGTTGGCAACGAGGATATAAGCAGACTTGCTGTGTTTGACCACCGGTGTCTCCGCCAAATCAACTCACGTCAAGCGGATTGCTTGCGTGAGCCATACGCCCGGTAGTCGGCGCGTGCTCCGGAACGCTCGAGATACGCGGTCAATTGGTCAACTAATCACGTTATGCAGCCTACGATGATTGGGTCACATAATCCAGATGCCAGCTGAGCGTTCACCATACTGGGCGTTATATACTGAGACCACCAGTAGTTGGGTGAAACCACGTGGTGGTCTAGCAACGACGTAGCCACGAAAAATGAACATCCTAACTGTTCCATTGAGCATAAAGGTTCGGTGTCACCTACCTGGCAGGGGCCCTCGTGATCACTCAAATCGCTTGCTAGAAACGCTTTCCGAGATGGCAGTTTGCCACAGTTAACGGCTAGCCTGCATCTATGCGATTTCTAGTTCTTCCGTTTAGTCTTTCATCAATTTCCGACCTTCTTAGTAATGTATTCTTCTAGGATATTCCACGCCACTGTTGGGGTAAGCTGTGGCCAAGGCCACAGTACATTCTGGTTGGACTCACGGCTGTTATGATGATGATGTTAGGCTTCCGTCCAGCCATATCGTGGGTGGCCGGGCACAATCAAACTTCTATTAGGTTCTAAGACGAGTGCTCCTTGTCACCTTAGCTTTCACGTCTTGTAATGCTCGTAGAAACAACCCCGTCCGTCCACTGGTAGTACAATGCACGTTCCTGTTGGCGACCCTCCCTAAAATGTCTGGAATAATCTGAATTACTAAGATATGGCTTCAACACGCAGTTTTATCACAACTTTTTCCAAACGTGAAAGCAATGCCATCACTAGACCTTTACCTACTTATAACTTTAAGCGGTTTTGTGGCGACCTAGAGGTTTGACTGGCTTGCCTGCGGTATGATATGAAAATAGTTCCAAAACCCATAGTTGCAAATTGTACCTAGGCTATTAAGAAATTTCGCACGATGTATGCGGTCCGATTGTTTCTGCATGTCACATGACTGTAGCACGAACCCGAACACGTGTTACACTCTTCCGGTCCACTCGCTCGTTGACGGCCGGTATCTAGCCTCTCCAGCTAATTCGCGTGTCGGTGCCGTTTATAGCGCTATCAGAGACCACCTGTATATTTCGTCGAATAAAGATAATTTCGTAAATGGGAAAAAAGTTTTTAGCTTTTTGCTTAACCTACCTTTGAAGGTTTGGAAAAGCTTTCCTTATAGCCGTTTTCATAAATGGGACTATTTACCTTCCTTTTTTAACTCTACTTTCGCAACAAAGCATTTCTTTTTGCCAACACTTTCCTAGTAGTGCTCAGCTTGCGTTTATCGCCGAAGGTAGGGCGAACTTTACCAGATGACTCCATATATCAGGTTAGATGACTGTTCTGAACTCGACTTGATGTAGAGTCTGTCACTCCTTTACCCTCTAGTCAGTCATTACGCATGCAAATGTTTACAGCCAACCGGCTCACAAAACCTCGCAAACTACTAGTTCCTAAGTGAACTTGGGATTAATCAGGGGTTTGCTTAGGAATTTGTTAGGGATTTTGGACACAATCCCTAACGCAACCCTAACAAGTGTAATGCACGGAGAACTAGTTTATACCCATAACGAAAACTTCCTCGAGTTTAATGCAATTCTTTTGTGTTAGGTACTTATTGCATTTTATAAAAACGAAGTATACTGGCGCACAGGCGGAGATACATTTTTAAAAAAAACGCCGTTGCTCAAAAAATCTGTCTGTAAACCTTCCTGAAAACAGCCCTAATTCACCTCTAACTGATTCCCTAAGTGGTGCTAGCAGGGGTGATACTACACGATTCAATAAAAGCCACATGTACATTCAAAATTAAATGTGATGTACGAGCTCGATGCAGCTTTTTTCAACAAACTAATAACGCAGACACTCGCTTGGAAGTAGGCTCCGACTATTGCGACACAGCCGACCGTTTAAAACTGACTATCCGTTATGGTCGTGGATCAACTTCAGGTTACTCATAGACAAAGGGGAGCAGCGTTCTTCCGGAGCGAGGTCTCATTGACAGTGTTGTAGAAAGAGATTTAACAGGAACAAGCGTAAGTCAGAGGCCCAGTAAGCCACGCGTACAATTTACACAAACGAAAACCCGGACGGTTCTATTAACAGGGCACCATGAAAGTGGACGCACAGCTGTCTTGTTCCTATTGGTCGATTTAAGCGATTTGTACACAGGTTCGAGGCTGGGAGCCAAATCTACCCGGATCCAGTCAGTTTGTTCGTTTCGACATCCGGCGGTGTTTTGTTGACCTAAAAGACGGCCATTGAAAACGGGGTGTAGCACCGCTCCTGAGAGTTACAGAAAGTACCAATAACAGTGTAAAATAATAATCTAGCAAAACAGGATAAATTATTAATTTAACGGTTTATTAAGTAGGTGAGAATCCAATAACACTTTGAGACGGTCTTTAGAAGAGCAGCTAACAATCTCTAGTGGTAGGTCGT
>QNGE01000818.1:8810-79835 GCA_008508345.1 Paragonimus westermani | reverse complement strand
AGGAATAGACGTCCGGCTGTTGATGCTGAACTGCATGTATGTGAGATGATGAGCAATTTTAAGGGTGCTCGTGAAGTGTGGTCGTATTGAAAAGGAAGTATGAGATTAGGATGCGTCAGCACGATTTATCTAACCTACGCATGAGGCACAGCAGATTACATGATCGCAACGAAACCATGAAGTTGCGAGATTTACTGAAGGTGCAAGGCAGCTATAGATGTTTGCTGTGGGAGCAAGTTTTGAGTTTCGTCATAGTTGTACCGAAAGCTACATTCCAACTGTGTCCGAGGTATGGAGATGTCATTATAAGAGATGCAACTCATCAGTCAAATTATGTCGGCTTTATACTATGGCATGCTATGTTGGTAGACGTAACTGGATTTGGGGTAACGTTTTTTTACGAACTTGTACCGAACAAAACTACTGCCAGTTATAGGGTAGGTTTGGAAAACCTGCTTAAAGTGTTGCCTTGTATGTCTGCTGTTCGCACCTTTATTGTTGATCGTTCAGCACCACATATGAGGGCAATAGATGAGGTCTTTCCACGTTGTGCCATCGTATTCTGCCGGTTCCATTTAATGCGTGATGTCTCGGTTTTTTCGCCAGCTGATGGGCCTAAGCGATTATCAGAAGAACCGTACTTACCAGCGAACCCGCGATATGGTTTTCACGGGGAACAGCGATCAATTTAACAGTTTGCTACAGACTGTGAAGTCGGCTAATAATGAGGCATATCAGTATCTTCCAAAATACACATGTGCCGTACAAAAGTAAGGTTGCATGCCTGTCTGATGAGTTAAAGCAGATGCCCGCAGCTTCAATAGAACGACCGTTTGTCTCTAACGCGCATAGGAAGTCTAAACTTGAACGTCGTGTGACTGACGAGGATATTCCCGAGATTGGCGTAATCAGGGGTCCCATGGGGACAGCTCGTATTATACGAGTTGCTAAGGAAACGCCAAAGCAGATCAATACGAAAGTCAGGGAGACTCTTGAAAAGCAGTGTGCGGCGAAGTCTGTAGACTGTAACGTTCGTCAGATTTGCATCTAGAAGGAGGATCCCGTGAACTTGGACGAAGACATTATGTAATGGGTACAGTGCAGTCAGTTTTCAGGTTGGCACCATCATTACTGTGCAAACTACAACGTGTCTGAACCAGTCTGCACTTGCGTTGACTGCGACAGCGTGGACAACACAGCATGACCAGCCGGCAGAATTACGAAGAAGCCGCGCTCTCAAGCATCATGTGAAAAAACCCATGGCCCTATTCAGGGCCACCAACGACATGGTTTCACGAGCTATGCCCGTGTGTTCATTTTGCAGTGGTTATCGCCGTCAGTCAAGTGAGGTTCACTGAATCTTACTTCAGCAGTTCCTCTGTGGGTATACCAGACAGTTAGTAGTGTGCGTCCATTCTAAATCCGTTTTTCAGTGCTTATTGCCGTCAGTCAAGTGAGATGTCCATATATATACACATATGGACATCTCACTTGACTTACGGCAATAATCACTGGAAAACGGATTTAGAATGGACGCACACTACTAGCTGTCTGGTATACTCACATATGTATACATGTATAAATATATATATGAATATTTACATACGTACATTTCTAGATAAATGTACATATGCATGTGAATACACACACATATATATATGTAAGTATAAATATTTGTGTATACATTTATATACATATCAATATGTATATATCACACTTACATTAATACACTGTTTTATTTATTAATATATATATATAACTAGGTATATATGTATCCATTTTTTGAGCCACAATCATGTAAAAATCCGACCCAACCCAATTCTCCTAAATATTCACCCTTCTCTATTCAAGCCTCCCTGTTTCCGGACGTTAATTGTACCTTGACATAGACGATTTTGTTTTGTCACGTCAATTTGATGGTTGTGCGAATAGCCAGTTGTCGGTCATGGTACATTTTTTTAGTGGTGCGGTGAGCGGGGATCCAGTCACTGCCGAGAAACTGCTTGCAATCGAGGCTATTCCGGTGCCAACTTCAAAGAGAACGCTGCGACAGTTTCTTGGTAGCGTTTGGTTCTACAGCTGCCTTGTCAAAAACTTCCATGACCTCGCAATTCCTTTATACGAAATTCTGAGGAAGGATTGCCAATTTCATTGGTCACAGAAAGCTAACCAAGCGTTCGTCGAGATCCAACGATTGATGAAGGAAGGACGGCTGACTCTGAAATTGCCAGTGACTGGACAGAGCATCATTGTCGCAACGATTGCGAGTGATGTAGGAAGTGGAACGGTACGGAAGCAGTACGATGGTGTTGTGTAATACGCCAGTCGGGTTCTGAGTCCTGCTGAACAAAACTATTCAACGACAGAGGAGGAGTGTTTGGCAATCCTATGGGCCTTGAAAAAATGTAGGCCGTACTTGCTCGGCCGACGTTTCCATGTGAAAACCGACCACAAACCGCTGGAGTGGATTGAATTGACGAAGGACCCCCGAGGAATGCTGGCTCGCTGCGCGTTATGACTAAAGGAGTACGACTTAACAATTCGCCATGTAGCCGGGAAGGAGAACTGCGTGCCCTATTTGCCTTCTCGAACGCAACACTTGGATGAGGTCCACAAGGACGTGACCGGAGTTAACAGTTTCGAACTGGAGAATGACCCCGGAAAGCT
This sequence comes from Paragonimus westermani, assembly GCA_008508345.1. Classification (NCBI taxonomy): domain Eukaryota; kingdom Metazoa; phylum Platyhelminthes; class Trematoda; order Plagiorchiida; family Troglotrematidae; genus Paragonimus; species Paragonimus westermani. The sequence continues at coordinate 77,168 of QNGE01000818.1, read as the reverse complement.
ACAAGCAGCACAGGGGATGGATACAGCGATCCGGGTGATGATTGACCGACTCTTATAGGGAGGACAACCGCCAGAAGACGAAGTGAATCCGGAATTGAAAGCTTTCAGAATGCACTGGTCGGATTTGGGGCTGAATACTGTTGGAAGTTTGATGCGCCAATTGCGGGATGGAATAAACGTCCCGGTCATACCGGCGAAGTTGAGGGCAGCAATTGTGAAAGAATATCATCAGCTGGCTCATACAGGTTGTCAAGGAACCTACGAATAGCTGAAACAAAGAGCATACTGGTCGGGAATGAAGAAGGATGATAAAACTCATGGGTAGGCATGCCAACAATGTCAGTTAGTGAAGAGCAGTAACCACCCCAGTCAGTATCCCATACGGCCGATTCCGGTCAGTAAAATTGAAGAACTGTGGTCGGTGGATGTGATGGGTCCCTTTCCAGTAGCGACGTCCGGAAATCAATAGATCGTAATCATGACCCAACACGCCACAAGGTGGATCGAATCAGCCGCTATACCCGATCAGCGCGCAAGCACAGTGTGCATGGCGGTGATGGAGCACATCTTTGCGGATCACGGAATACCACAAAGAATATGGATTGATCAAGGCCCCTGCTTCGAGAGTGAGAAGTTTCGAAACTGTTCGGAGCGTTTGGGAATGAATAAAACACGCACAACCCAATACGATCCTCACTCAAACGGATTGACAGTGAGGAACAAGCTCACAATAAAAGAACGGTTGGCCGCGAAAGGAGGAAGCTGGGGGGAAAAGCTACAGTTGATTCTGTTGGCCCACCGCTGTTCGCCACAAGGGACAACGAAACAGTCGTCATTTGAGCTAATGTATGGGCGCGTGCTACGCTTGCCAATCGATCAGAAGATTGGTTTATGAGAAGACCGAAGGATGAGCACGCGTGAATTTGCGGAAGCTCGGAGATCGGCCAACCGAAACTTGAAAAATACACAAGAAGTTTCCAAGGAGCAATCAACTGCAGGGTTATCGGGTCGAAGTACTGTGTTTGAACTTGGTTCTAAGGTTAAATACCGAGACCGATGGAGCGCGGGGCAACCGCACCCTAATCTAGGAAGTTGCTGTCGAAGTGGAAGGAACCGTATGTAGTAGTTGAACATCGTGACCCAGTGTATCCGATAAAGAATGTGAGAAATCAACGTCGAGTGCACGGAATCCAGCTTTGTAAATGGTACAACACTCCGATCAAAAGAGTTTGCACACCATGTGCGTCAGCAGCACCGAGGCCGGCACGCATATCTTCGAGAGAACAAAGAGAAACTGAACGCCTGTTGTTACGACTGGGGCAATCTGTGTGGGGGAGGATTGTAGTGAGGACAGGCGATCGAACCTTACTACTTCCACCACTATTCAGTAACAGCATGGTTCGAAATGATCGCGGGATAAATACAGTAGAGATACGGGAAGGAACATTAGTTAGCGGCATCACGAACAATGGCTCTCGCCACATGACGGAACTGAGACATGGTGTCCAACGCGACTGGAGCATCATCGGACCAGCGTGGTGTGCAAATGAGTGTTTCTGTTCGTAGTCCTGTTGAGACGCATAAGTAATGTGTTGGTTTCCCCAAATAAACTTCCGTACCACCCGCCTTCTGAGTTCACAACACTGGCTTTCCGAGCGAACTGTCCCTCTTGATGAGGTTACATGAGTCTCGAAAAACAGTTCAGTTGTCAAAGGAAGGTCCACTTCGCAAGTCAAACTCTACCGTGATTGATGAGATGATGCGAGTGGGTGGACGACTGATACTGTCTAATATGGAGTTTCACCTGGAATGCCCAGTAATGCTTTCCAAGCGTCATCATGTTCAGACCTGATTGTCAACCACTGTTATAAGTTGGGGGGACGTTGCGGTGTGTCACATGTCCATCCGCTAATCAGGCTCCGATTTTGGTTCATTCAGGGTGTATCCGTTGTCAAACGCTTCATCGGAGCTTGCTTCCACTGTCGTCTTCAGAATGCCACCGCAGGCAAGCAAATGATGGCTTTCTCGCCACCCGTGCGGATAGAACCGTGTTGACACCCGTTAGTCAATTTTGGTGTGGACTGTTTTGGTCCACTTAGTGTGAAGAAAGGTAGAGGCAAGAAAAAAGGTATGGTTGTGTCATAACCTGTCCTCAGTCCACAGCTGTCCACCTCGAGGTCGCACATTCCATGAGCACTGATTTATTCCTTATGGGTTTGATACGTCTCATTGGAAGACGGGGTTGCTTTATCAATGTTTATTCCGACAACGGATTCAACTTCACAGCTGCAGGCAAAGAACTCAAACGATGGACGATTAGCTTAGATCACGCCTCTACCAAGAGCAAAGTATTACAAAAGCATATCCAATGGCATTATAATCCACCCTATGGGGCCATCGAGGAGGTGTGCGGGAGCACCTTATAAGGTCGGTTCGGCGCATCCTCGAATCGATCTGTGCTGAACAAACTCCCGATGACGAGACCCTGTTCACCGTCCTTCACGATGTGCGAGGAATATTGAATATCAGACCGTTAGTGCATGTTACATCGGATATTCAAGATGGGCTGGCATAACCATTTAATGATATGTTGCTCGTGCGGAATAATCATGGAATTTGCTCCAATCAGACGACGTCACAACGGCTTAAACGTATGTGGAAACAAACCAGTTATCTGGCTGGGTTTTTGGAGTCGCTGGACGAAACACTACCTCCTCACCCTGCTAGCAATGCGTTGTCATCGGCGAACAGAAGCATGCGCATCGTTGACGTATGTAACCGTGTTGGGGCGCCGAAATGTCGAATATTCAACGGCCGCCCGTCCGTCTGGTACTCCACCTCAACACCATCCTTTCCAGAGTTCTGAAAAGCAACTGTTACCATCGCAGTCAAATATAAACTAAATAACGCTGGGGCTAGAATACAACCCTGCTTCACTCCAGTGACGATATCGAGATCATCAGAGGTCGATTCACACGATTGCACCTTCGCCTTCATGCCCACATGCAACAATCTAACTATATTGACGAACTTACCTGGACATCCAAACTTACCAAGCACCGTCCACAGCGCCTCGCGGCTCACGGAATCGAAGGCCTTGGTGAAGTCCACGAACAGGGCATACAGGGGCTGATTCCGTTCCCAGCACTTCTCCTGAAGCTGTCGAGCAGCAAACACCAGGTCAATCGTATTCCGACCCGATCGGAATCCACACTGCTCCTCGGGAACGTTTACCTCGAGAATGTTTACATTCAGTCGGTTCAGGAGGATTCTGGCATATACCTTGCTTGCACAGCTCAAAAAGACTGGTACCCCAGTAGCTGTCGGCGCACTGCTTGCTACCCTTGCCTTTGAACGAGGGTACGATAAGGGTATCCTTGAAGTCTTGCAGCATTGCCTCGTGCTCCCGAATGGAGTGAAGCAGCTGGAGCAAAGCGCGTGTCAACGCCGGCCCACCATTCTTTAGGATCTCACCTGGCATCCCATCTTCGTCCACAGCCTTCCCGTTGCGCAGTTGACTGATAGCCCTCTGTAACTCCAGCAAATCTGTGGCGAGAGCAAGCGAAGGTTTGACGCCCTGTTGCAACAGGCTGTTCACAGCCACCCAATCAGAGGTCCTCCGGCTGGCTGCAAGAATAGCCGGTGTCCTTGTCTACCAGTGCTTTAGTAGACTGGATAGACGGACCGAAGATCGCCTCAAGCGAATCGTAGAACTCCTTGCGTTACCGACGATCTGCGAAACCTTGCATGCGTTCACTTTGTTTCCTCCACAAGTTGTCCTTAATTCCGCGAACACGCTCGGCAAGTTAACTGCGGATATTCCGGAACGTGGCTTTCTTCGCTCGATTGGCCTGGTCCGTTGTGGATGTGGCGAACGCGGCATTCTTCTCTCGTACCAGCTTGCAGATAGCCACGTTGTTTTCATCAACCCGGTCTGGACGTTTCTTGAGCTCCACACCTATCGTCCCGGTGGCTGTCGCCATGATCTGCTCCTTCAGATGTTCCCACATACCCTCAGGGGTAGTGAATACAGGAACGTTTTGCAGACGGGCGAAGACTGCGCGTTAAAAAGCAGTCTTCGTCTCCCCGTTTGCCAGCCGCCTTATATCCAACTTCTGCCGTTGTCCAAAAGATCTACAATAAACGGAATTGCGTACATGAATTTACAATTTGGTCCTGACCAGCCTATGATCCGCGCTACATTCAGCGCCGCGTTTCACCCGCGTGATGCGCTCTTCACAAATATCGTGCTGCCGCACAATCACGTAGTCAAGCAAATTGTGATGACCGCCTCATGGATGAGTTCACATCGTGATGTCGCTCGCATCCAGCTGGAATCGGGTGTTCGTGATCGCCAGCTCGTGAGTAGCACACAGGTGCAGCAGACGATCACCGTTCTTGTTGACTGAACCAATGCCGTAGGGTCCGATGACTCCCGGCCAAGCTACCAAGTCGCGCCCAACTCGGGCGTTCATGTCGCCCAGAACAAACAGTCAGTCACTCACCGGCACCGACCGGATTGTGGCGGACAGCTGATCATAGAACCGATCCTTCGTATCATCAGTGTGACACATAGTTGGACCATAAACACTAACAAATGTGGCACACTTACCTCGACCGAGTCGCAAGCGCATCGACAGCATTTGAGGGCTGATGCCGTGTGGTTCGCCTATCATCAAAGCATTGATGCGATCAGCAAATGCAAAACAGACACCATGCTCTCGGACACTGTCTGCCGGGTAACCTATCCAGTAGAAGGTGTGCCCAGCGTCTACTTTCCGCAGCATACTTTGGTCTGCAAGCTTTGTCTCACTCAAGGCTGCTATGTCGATTCCACACTGGCGCAGTTCCATCGCGATCAGGGCAGTGCGTCGTTCCGGTCGTTCTGTGGCGCTGCATCGATCCAGCAATGTGCGCACGTTCCACGTCCCCTGGCCTGTCTCCAGTTGGTGTTCTGGGCACTGAAACCTAGTTGAGCATTATCTGCTCGGGGGCTCGTGGATGGGGGAACTATGAGGGTGAGTGTTTGTATGCACACACATATAGGTGTATATATGTATATGAGTATACCCTTATTTATGTGCATATAAATGTATTTATATAAATATATGTGCCTATCTCCAACCCCTCTAGGAGAGCCAGTTGCCCAATGAGAAAATTGCACTTCAAGTTCATTCAGTGTACTATTACCCCTGTAGTGGATCTAAACAGTATATGGAAACTCAGGTGCGAATCGAAAGTCGAAATCTGATGAAAAGGAAAAACACATAACTCACAATAGTTCGTGGAGGCACGTTGGTTTAGTTTTCCACTACATCAAATGAGGATTCTGTCGTGTTCCCCAGATAGTCTCGATGTCACGACCGGGATAATTCCAACGACAGATAAATAAATAAATTTACCGAACAAAACGGTTGATTCCGCTGAATTCTAACTCTTTCAAAGATTTGTACGCCACCGACCCTGAACACGAACAGTAAGCAGAACTCGCGAACACGGAAATGCAATATATAAATTATTGATTGCTCTGTGTGTCGATTAACCTCGTTCAAACATCAAGTGTACATGCGAGGTTGAAGAAGATGAAAAGGCATGAATAACGATAAAAAAATATGAAGCAGAATATAGTGTACAAGACTCTACGCTCCATACCAATTTGTTTTCCGCGGGTATGAAAAGAAATGAGCGCCCCAATCGTGCGCTCCCAATTGGAATAAACTTGAATCCAGGGCGGAGAGGGAAATAACACATCTAAACTATTATGACAACATGTAGTTAGTGTTGCTGGAGATGTGGATACAGTAGTTGAGGCTGTCTGAAGTGTACTTCTGCAGTTTAAACTGGGTGGCTACCGCCAGCAATTGTGGATATTTAAAACGTGATATTTTGAAGTGAATATCGTTTGTTTTCCAGTAATTCACCGCATTCTTAGTTTACTCTTCAGCGGATTAAGTTTAAAAGGGAAACGATTAATTAATTTATCATGAGAGCTGAAAATGTTGGTAGTTTGTCGGTGATCCCTCTTTAACCTGCTTGAACAAAAACTTCGGACCGGCACTGTTCCGAAGGCGTGGAAAGAGTCCACTGTCACGTCTATATTTAAGGTTGACGATCGTCACTCTCCTGCGAGTTATCGACCGATCAGCCTCACCAACATCCCGTGCAAGATAATGGAGCGACTGTTAAAACACACCATCTTCAAGTATTTCTCCTCCTCGGCTTAGCATGGCTTTCGTCCCGATCGGTCATGCATAACCAATATGTTAATCTTCATGGATAACCTAATGGAGGCCAAAGACAATGGTTTTATAACGGACGCTGTCTTCTTCGACTTTGCCAAAGCTTTCGACTGTGTTCCACACGGTCTGCTGGTACATAAACTAAAAGCTTATGGGATTCAATGGAATGTGCTTCGCTGAATTACTTCCCTTCTTGTAACAGGACTTCCAGTGTAAAATCCTGTTCGGGTGTTTGTTCTACCTCCCCGGTTTCTGTGGGAGTTCTTCATGGATCGGTACTTGGTCCACTGTTGTTTCTGACATACGTCAACAATCTCCTCGAGCTGATCTTCATCAATGTCATCCTTTATATTGATCTTTTAAAACTCTGGAATGCGCGTGACCCCAATGCTCTGCAGATTGGCCGTGACCGTATTAAGTGATAGTCAGATGACTGGAGTCTCCCTTAAAACGACAGCAAGTGTGCACACATGTCTCTCAAAGGAGACTCCGGGAACCCATTCTGATAAACACTGCGCAAAGCGTTATGGATGTCGCAAAAGGTGACGTCATCACCTGGTCTGTCCTTCTCTTATCACCATCAGTTGGCCGCCAGAAGGGGCCTCATGACTCTTGGGATGATGAGAAAGCCTTGAACTGCATAGACCGAAAGCTTTCCACACGCATTTTACACGCCTCACATAAGGCCACTGTTTGAGTGTGCTAACCAAGTCGTTTACACCGGTTTGATGAAGGACAAACTCGTCATTGAACGTGTCCAGCGAGTGGGCACCGAAGCGGTCACTGGCTTACGGCATCTTTCCTACGAGTCTCACCTCGAAATTTCCAATCTTTATCTACCTGCGTTTCGAAGACTCTGCGGTTACTTAATTCGTACACACTATCTTTTTAGCGCAGGACTCGTGCAACACTTCTGCACTCTGGCAAATGGCGACGGTCAAAGAGGTCGCCACGAGAATCTCTATAAGCTTCGACCGCGGACGTCCCTTAGGCAACATTCATTCTCATATAAAGCTATCAACCACTGAAACGGCACTCCACCAGAGCTTATTAGCTGCTATTCTAAGGACAGTTTCAAAGTGCCATTGGATTCCCACCTACTTAAGAAACCGTTAGGTACGATTATTATTTTACTCTGTTCTCGATACTGTCTACAAGGGGAGGGATAAGGTGCATTTGAGACAAAGGGTAACACCTCACTGGAGAGAAGAAAGCATTATGAAGGACCAGGAGTAAATTATGTTATGAAGAGAGGGATGTAGAGGGATTGGACTTGACAAACGCGTCGATAAGAAGTCAACTAGTGATTTGCAGAAGGCTACGGGCAATCAGTGTCAAGGTCGCGACCAGACTGGTATGTCAGCGCGTGGACCAATCAAGGTGGCACGCTGCTCCAGCATCGGATTCTGTTATAACGGGCACCGGAGTAAAACAAGTTGCTTAAGTGCGTCACGTTTCAATAAACAAACGAGCTGCAAGCGGAGTCGAGCCGACCAACGAGTAAGTGGAAGCGTCAGCAACCATTGTAATTCTTCACTTTACTGATGTGTCTAGTCTATAAAATAACCAATAGAAACTCAATAAACTGAGATTTGCTTTGTGCCACAAAGACTGAATTTTGCTTTCGTTCCAGATGGTAGTTAATTTCAACAAATAGCCCCGTTGAGGTGGCGGCAATTACCGCAGGGACGTCAATCGCTAAACTTCTTATGGATTGAATGCAACGGGAATGTCCATGGACTGTTTCGAGAGCGCATTAATTCGCGCCACCCTGCCACCTTGGCAAGTCTTATTTCACAGAGAACGAAACGGCGATGCCGCGCTCAGACGAGGGATCCATTAACAAGGATGCGGGAACGGGCTGTCATAACTCAGTGAATAAACCCACAAAATGCTTCCGGGCGGGAGGTTGAGGATTTATAGGTGTTATTGCCGCAATTGTTACGCGCGTGCCGGGTATGCTTGACTTAATGCTGAAACGAATAAACAGGGGGCGCCCAGTATTGACCGGAGAAAAATTGATGTAAACCACGACAAAAGTGTCCTGGCGATTTTAAACATCGAGTGGAACATCCGTCGAAGGTCTAGCTTGAAAGTTAAGGAGCGCTGTCCTGTGAGCGGTTATAGAACTGCCGTTTGCAGCGCGGAGTTGTGAGCTACGGGGGCTTGACACCTCGTCTTTTTTAGTCGAGGGCACACCTATCTGCTCTTTGTTATCAATCAGGGGTGTGCCTTTGATTTCTACATCCCTCACAAAGTTGAGGCGGCGCGAAAGACATTGTTTGCATTTAAAGACTGGTTGCCGAGTCTCCATCGCCCTGATGATGCGCAGGTGCAGAGTTTGACTCACTGTTTAGCTGGGTTACCAAAACGTTTGCAGTACCAACAACATTCAGTTTTTGACTTAGGTGGTATACTAGGTCGGCATCCTGTGGAATAGCTGGCAGTAACTCTGATCAAACTGTGTGGAAAAGCTTCGGTTTCCTCTGCTTGAGCATCGACGTCCGTTTAACTGCGTTTATGGTAGCCGCACTGTCAGAACGGTGTGTGCCTACCGTAGGACGTAGAATCAGATGTGTTACATCCAAACAACTCCGCAGTGGTTTAAAACGCTCCACTATTTGACCAGCGGTTTTCGAGGTATCGGCGAAAATTCATGAACGAGCAACGAGAACCATTGCCTGCACTGCTTATGCAAATTTTTTCAGCCAGAATTTCCCGGAGGAGAGATTTGTCCACGTGCAGGTTGCCGACAATTTGTTTCATCTCTACCAGAAGGATTATAGGGCATTCGCCGGCTGGACCCGGTTCGTGGGCACACTTTTGCGGTTGGATATTTTTAGGGGGTGCAACGCGGTTAATGACTGATTTTTGGGGTTCCTTGCTTATGCTCCGCCGGTTGGCTTATTATATTATCACAAGGCTGCACGGTGGCTTCACTTGAAGACCTGGTTGACAGCTGGCCAAATAATGTCTGAGTGGACAAAACCTCATTGCTGAATGAGGGTCCATTTCCAAAACCAGAGGCACAACTAGAGTATCAGCGCCGAGAAGGGGTTTAGCGGCGTGCTCGGATAAAGTTCCATACAATGGGTAGTTGCCACATGGCCATATGTTACCGGATACTACTGAAACGACCGAAGTAAGATGTTATTTAACTGTTTATATCTTGAACATACGCGAACGGCAAAACGACTGTTAACGCGTTCGTCAATGTAAAAACAAAAAATATGCAAAGGGACGAACTCTCCAAGAGGTAAGCCTCGGTTGTAATGCGAATTTCAGATTTTACGGTCAGCCATTTGTTAGAACGATCCAATAAAACAATACCCGATTACTCCTCAATACCGAAAACTGAGCGATAATGAGAACCAGGACTCAAAACATTGACCAAGTACGTTGTTACCTGTCGTGAAATATAGAGTGTACAAAGACAGCACGTCGAGCCGGCGAAGCCTGAGGCGAGTTACCCCAGAACAGATATTAAAAATCTGCAGCTTGACTACGACAGAAGTAGGCAGATACAAAAGTATTCAACGAAGTGACTTGAAAGTATTATTTACCATGAACGCTACAGAGTTCTTTCTATTGTTGTACAGAATTGGGATGGCGGATTGATACCTCCTTTCACAAAGCTTGATGTTGAAATGAAAACAGGAACCCTGGCGTTTCCGCATGCACGTAGATAGCGTTTACGAAAACTGCATTTTGTGGGCGTTTGAAAATCATACCTCAGTTTAGAATCAGGTTGCCCCGTAAACATTTTAGTCGTTCTCTTTGTAAATTCAAATTGTTACCTTGGCGCTATTGGCCTATAAATCATTGGTTAACGGCTCAACGTCCTTTTGTTTTGTAGAAGTTTGCATTTCAGTTTTACCTTTGCTGTCATTTGTATCTTCTCCCAACTCCAAGCGCCAGCTGGTTAACCCTTTCGGGCCAGCAGACCTTGTTGGGCTGGTTGGCATGAAGAGAGAAGTCAAGGTGGGTAAACGGAAAAGACACACTCAGGAATCGAGATCAATGAGTTCAGCGGTGGCCGACTTTACAAATCCAACTTCCAGTGATCACCTCCTGGGCGTATCGGGGGACAAGAAATAAAACTGAAAATAACTTCACATTCGTTCTCGACAAATTAGTGGTGCGTATTGATTGTCCAGTTAAGAGACCATCCGTACAGGGAGGTCACTGCAATGTTTAGCGTCAGCATTCTGTCAGGGTGACTGTGAACTGAGCCGGGTAAAAACCCCTCTGCGGAAATCGGACAAGCTCTCAGTCACGTGTGCAGCGAATTTTCTGTTGCCGCAGAGACAGCCAGTCTGTTGCTGTTAGACACGCAAGTCGTCGACAAGGTGCAGTTGCATTTCTGGGCCTTCTTCGACTAATAGCAAACTCACATGCAATGCATATCTTACTGCAAGTTCGAACCAGAGTCCTGCCATTACCTCCAGAGCCGTTCGCCCTGCGTTCAACGCCCTCTTCAACAGGTACACGTTCCAAAGTATGTATGCTCACTCTAATGAACCCGCGATCTTTTTGCCGACAGCGTGCATGTGAGCATGACCAATTCGTTTCAACCTTACCTTTTTGTGGTGGGACACACCCTTCACTTTCAATAGCCCCACTGACCTGCCACGCCCTGTCGACACTTTTCGAACGCCCTGCCATGGACTCAGATGCCGGCCAAACCCAATCGGTCACCAATGAACCTATTATAAGCACATCAGATCAAGAGACACCACCGGAGTCTTTGAATCACAGAGACCTTTCTGTTCCAAACATCTCGGAGGTCGAAAAATGTAGTTCAATGATAAAATTACCAGGTTTACCGACTTGAATGCCCGCTCACTCAGTAAGATAGACAATTGTACGTCTCTCAACTTCTTATGTAATCCTCGCGTTTTTTTGTTCACTGGAGCTTGGCGTACCCTGGGGAACTCAGGCACACAAATAACTGTTACAGCTTAATATGTATTCTGCAGAATTCACAGTGCAGGACGTGATAGAGGGCTGTTTTGCCTGAGGTGGCAATATTTAGCCTTTGAGCCTTCTCTTGACGTGAGTGACGACTTCTTGTGGCTGTCAATGTTAGCTGGTTGCTGTGGCTTCCACTTAGAATGTGTCTACAGGCCGACGGAAGCAACCAATATTGACATTATTAACCTTAATAATGGAATAAATTAAGTATCGACCTTGCTTCAACAATGCAAAATAAATGGTGGAAAGTTCAACGTGCCAACTATCTTTTGGATCTCCTCCACAGCTTCAGGGAGTCGCACTGAATTTTTTCCATGTGTCCAAATAAATGGAGGGCGCCAACATATCTTAGCACCCACAAGGTTAGGCCACACCTTAGATCTCACTTTTACGGCGTGGACCCCTTCTGCTCTTGCGTCTATCTTGGAATAATTTCCAAGGAGTGATTACAACATAATAACAATAATGGTATATAGTCAACCTAGTGTCTGACATGGAAGCTGTGAAAAGTTGGACTATTATCTACTGAAGTCAAATCAAATTCGTCGACGAGAACATGCTGAACAAGCTGCTTAGGTTTTTGGAGTGGAACAAATGCCATCTGACCTCTGCCGCTAGTGCTGCAACCGAAATATTCTGTGAACACATGCATAAATTTTCTGGCACCAAGATATTCAAAAGGCTGTGCTTTGAGCAACAGAGGCAGAATTCTCACTACAAAAGAGCAAGATAAACTCAAAGGTCTTAACTGACGGTACCAAAAAGTGCGATTTCTCTTTCACTGCGCAAGTGCACAGAACATTTAATGCTACAGGTTGTAGTACCGAAATACTCCACTAAAGTAAGAGAGAACGTGCGTCTAACACAGAAGAGCTCGGAGATGATTCAGTTGTTGAGACGTATAAACTAACGGAGAGACCTTGTTATCTCAATAGTAACCCTGTGGGAAAAAACTCTTGCGGGTGAACCCGTTACGATGTTTGAGGCCTTTATCTAGTGCTTTGTTGCCCCCGTTAACCCGGAAGGAAATATATCGCTTCCACAGAAATACGTTCGTAAACCGTGTTCCCGTTGATACCGTGGACATGCGTTCACGGCTAGCTATTGCCGAATCTTATCTTCCTGGTCCCGAAGATATCCACCTTGTTGCTCTCAAACAAGGAGAGGAAGATATTCCCTTCTTTTGCTTACTCTTAACAAGCTTTCCTTAACATCCGGGTGCACCTCACGGCAGAAACTTCTGCTACTAAGCCCCGTCAAAAAAGTGGCTGGCGACGAGACACTAGCAGTTGTCCTACCGTTAAGCATATGTTAGTTTGTTCTAGAGCGTGGGAAGACGTAATAAAATGTCGCACGGCTTACTTTCCATCTTCACAAGGCTTATGAACCACTCCAAGCATGCCTCCTTTAATAAACCTTCTTGCATGACGTTCTGGCTGGAGTTTGCTAACCATGTTACAAAATCCGCAGATTCAAAAGACTCAATTTTTATCATGCTGTTGGACATGCGAAAGGCTTTTGACCATGTGCCCCATAAGTGTCCTTGGATCAAAATAGCACCTTTTTGTATATAAGATCCAATGCTTAGCTGGTTTGCAGCAAAACTTGAACGTCGTATAAAGCCATTGGAAAAAGTGGATAAAAGCTAAACGCCCAGAACAGTCACTACTAGGGTGATTTAATGAGGGTTCCCGGGACCGTTACATTTTCTGGTGTATATAAACGGTATAGGTGAGGTTATCAACCACGGTAAATCATTTCTGTCTGCTGACGACATCAAATTTGTTTACACTTCTGCCCCTGACGACTTCAGTTCTTGTTTAAGTGTTACACGGAAAGACTCGACGTCACTGGAGTCTCTGGCTACGGCGACTCAAATTGAATCTTGCGCTTGTGCATAATGCGGTTCATGACAATAAGTTTGTCATCAACTTTGCTATCCACTTGCAAAATAGCTCAAAATACAACCTCAGAAACGAAGACTTTGCTTCGTTAGCTTTTAAACCCAGAAAACCTGCGTTATAGTTTTTCATCAGTGAAATATGTTCACGTGTGAAATTAGAGCCAGTAAAAATATGCATTAGTTTGAAAGAAGCATAGAAAGCTTTCCTGATAATAACGAAAGTCATGTTCATTTTCACGCTCTACCTATCCGAGGATGATTTCTTCGAAAATGGACTCAATAACACCTGAAGTTAAACCCTCTATCGCGTGATTTCAGGTCACACACATTTAGAATTATTCGGAGCTGTCGGTCTCACCAGTAAAGGTATTCGCCAAAATTTCGAAGTTTATTAATAACTCTAGCAGGTCAAGATTTTTACAGTTATGTATGGAAATTGTGCGTGAACAACAAAACATGTCTACAGTCAACATATATGGGCGTCAATATGCAAATGCCGTTCGTAGTAACTTATCATCCTGGTACGCTCCTACTTCATGCTTAATGCTAGCCGGCTGTGTGTGGCCATCAGGCGCCACGCGAAAGCTAGACAAGTTTAAAAGGTTTGAAGAAACGAAAAATACTCAACCCGTTTCTCTTACGTGGTTGCACAAATTCCCCGCGTTACCGTTCGTGTGTCTTCCCCCGCTGGTCGATCACGTGACAACCTTTCAGTGTTTCCAGATGTTTTCTTCAATCTGCTCATTGGGGTACAGAGCAAACGGACATGAAATTTCGGTAGTCATCATATGGTGGAGAAAGCTGTCAGTCGACTTTTGTTGTGTGAAAAACCGTCTGCAAACGCACCAATTTTTATTAACCGACACAAATTTGTTGATTCAGAGGTTTCGACAGGAAAATACACGCTTCATCGTTCGTCCGAGTTCACATTGTCATTTTACAGTCTTTTGCTGATCACGTCATTCGGCCTTCCATTCTTGATCCCACCAATACACAACGCGGGAAAACACTCCACCACGTCTTGACACTGGGTGGTTCCCATTTTTGCAAAGTTCCGTCGGTTCTGAGTAACTGATGAAATCCTGCCTAGAAATTCGCCAAGTTCTCTGCCCTCCTGTTTTTTTCTGTCTCCGACAACGTTTTTCGCACGTTGTTCCTGAGCAATTTAACTGAATAGTAGTGAAATTCCTTGGTCGTCATCTTCGTCCTTCTCAACTTATCACCTCCTGATATGATCTTGAAAAATAGGCCATAAATCACCCTGTCAAATGTAAACTGATGTAGCTACTCAGTTTCTTCCGTTTTCTGATGAATTTTGAAGATTATGAGGACTACCTTTCTAGAAGAATGAGGTTCCAAAGCTTTTTTATTAACTGGAGTCTCTCCGTTCTATGACACCACTTTGATTTCTTCGCTGACTCAATTTCTGTGTTGTAATATTATTAATTGTGCTTATGGTGTGCACTTATGTGTCGCTTCACGGTATGTACAATGATCGCGCTCATCCGAGAGTGTTTCTTGCAGGTGCGCTAAGAGATATACCATAACTATTTTCAGCAAAACGTCACGAAAAGGGCGACTCTGTCGGAACTAGTAAGAAAGGGTTCTATTTCAAAAACGAAGATTTGCTAAAAGGACAAGCGAGTGATGATCCTTTGTCAAAATGCCAGTCGCGCGGGAAAAAGGTGGAGTGAACTAAGGCGCAGTGCATTTGCTGTTGCGGAAACGTGTCTCGAGCGGGATGTGAAGATCGGTAACTTCCGTCTGCAAGGCGCGTCCAATGAGGCCAGGGCGGAGAGGATGGCAGGTTCAGAGGAGGAGTGCTTCTGCTAATTGCCGACCAGTACGTTCAAATCGTTCGTTGGAGCCTTTATATCCCAAAGGTAGAGTAAGTGAGATGCGCACTGCGAGACGCACTAAATCGCAAACGTGTACTCTAGGTGCGTAGAATTCTCGGTGTTACCGCTGAGGAAGGACGCGTGCTACTCAGTGCCACAAATGAGATCTTCGGCATGCAACGTCTTATTCTGCTCCGAAACAACCTGAAGATACCGGGGATTGAGTAGAAACAAGTTTTCCGAAGGAAAAAATTTTGGAGGATAGTTATTAAAATATCTGCATATAGATCCTTGACAAAATGTTTAGCAAGCAACCCAACCTGTATCAGTACAGGACGACATGCCCTGCCTTATAATGGCAAGGATTGGGAGACAGAGGTTTGGAAATAAGTGCCTCTCTGAGAAGGAGTGATTGTGAGATCTCGAAAAGTTGGTGCTATGTCGAGTAGAGGACAGTGCTGAAAAATTGAGCCAGAACCAACAGAAAGATTGCTCTAATTGAACTTCTGTGGGACGCGTGCTTTTGGTGAAGAATTACCGGGACTTAATAAGGCTGGTCTTAACTAAAATAACAGGATAGCAAGCGCCTGTCATTCGCAAGCATAGCAGCGTACCACCTTGGTTCATACCAAGGAGGAGGTGGGTCGCATAGAAGCGTTCCAAACTGACAAATGGATCGGTGAAATGAATTTCTTCTCAATTTGACAAAGTTGGATCTTGGAGATCCGAGAGAGGCACAAACCAAGGCACAAGGCAAAATATAATACTGAAAGTTAAGGATCTGGAATGATCCTGAAGTTTCTTGGGATTGAAACCTTTCATCCAAGTAATTACGATTCCTTGAATAAGACGCATTAAGCGATCCTTATTCACAGGATAAAAAACCTCTAATAAAAATAAACATTCGGCGTTTAAGAAAAGGTTTGGACAGCTATCTTATGTTAACAAACAAAACTTCTACCTTCAAATTCTCTGTATCCCCTGATGACCTTTTTGAGTGTGGTACGGGAAGCATTTAGCCGTCTGATGCGCACTACGTAAATAACCACCCCACTGTCTAGCACCCCTCGACATGTGAGCGCGGCGCTTAATAATAAGTTCAGCAGAACGACGTCATGTAAGCTTTAGTTATCAGGCGCTCACTTTATGCGGCTCTCCAGACCGTCGACTTAATTCCCCGTATGCCCGAATAAATCCCGAGTACATAGCAAAACGCCACAACAAACAGTAGAGAGAGTCATATATTTCAATGATCATAGCAATAATAATAATAATATAGTATAAGTTCTTTATCAAAAAATTCCGCTAGCACATTGTTTGTCATAGTAAATGTTATAACCCCACATTTTCTCATCTAACGTGTGGAATTACATTCTCCTTTCCGATCCCCATATTATCCACTGGGCGAGGAAACCTTTTTACGACGGATAAGCGCATGGAACTTCGTCTTAGATGAACGGTTCGCCAGTTGTTCAACTTTTTGGCGTTTTTCGGAGAATCGACGAAATCATACGTTGGAATCTGCCCAATCGTCCACTGGATATTGGAATTCTCCGTTCAGCCTCGCTAAAGCCGACCTATGTTGACATTTTTCGGACGCCAATTTTATCCCCTAATGGCAAAACACTCCAAAGATGCGTTTGGGCCTTCTTCCCGGAGTGACCTTGAACTATTTGAGAAAACTGCCCATCCCACGAACTTGTAGGTGGTACATTAGGGTAACATCCCATTTGTTTCAGACTAAATCTGTTAAGCGACCGAACTATCTCCTTTTTCTAATGCGTGCGTCAAAGTTTTCATAAACCACACTCATTTGCCTTTTAACCACGTCCTTCTTCACGGAAGGCTTCCCGTTTTGCTACTAATTACTTATTCGTTTTTGTATGGTTTGTAAATATCTGCAGTGATCGCGCATAACCCAGCGTGCTTCTCACATAAGCGTTAAGAAATATATATTATTATTTTTACAACTTTACTGGAGAAAATCAGTCTGTCAGTAGCTGTCCATATTGGTACCTACAAAGTCAAACTGTTAGCTGGTTGGTGCAATACAGAACGAAAAACTTGGCAAATAAGGGGTGGTGTAATTCTGAGGCTTTCGGTCTAATCATGATGTGGTATCTAAACGCGAGATGTGGAGTGTTCCCTTATCAGATCCTTTATTATGTCAGGGTCTGGATAAGCGGTGAATCTAGCAGATTCTCACCAGGTAGAATAAACAACAGAGGCATGATCCTGTTTGCAGATGCCGTACGACCAGATGCAGTCAAACCCTTCTCTCCGACAGCATGTTGACAGTCACACCACGGATTAGAATAGAATATCAGAGTAGACAATCTCTAAAGCTCGAACACAGTGAGCATTTGGGTGCAAACACAGAGTGTGCATGATACCGCGGAATTAGCTGCGGCAGCCGTAGGGTTCCATTGTCAGAGTGCTGGCCTCCAGAAGTTTCCTCTTCCAGTGCACCCGGATAATATTCAAGTCTTTATATCACTGAAGTGTTGAGTGTAAGGCGACAGTAGCGTTTTCGATAAGACGTCGTTGACCACGTTTTCTGCTGACATTTAATTCATTCTTGTGAATCGTTCTCCTTCTTACTACCGGAATCCTTCCTGTAACAACTGCGAACCTTCCTTACGAAGAGTGATACGAATATCTTACTTTAGTTTTAACCACTCCCTAAGAGTCCATCATTGCGTGGCTTGATGTATTTGACCGTGCTCAATCCAATCGATGACCTCGGCCCATGTAAATCTGACGGAATCAATGTCAGGATGTGTTACTTTCCTCCACTTCAGTATTAATATTTTTCTCGCACCATAGCACCTTAGTAGTATCAAACTCGTCCTTACAAGCCCCTTTCTTTTTGGATTGGAATCGGTTGCTCAGCGGGCTCAGGATTGTGGACGTTCTCTGCCTGGTGGCGTTACTAGTAGACGGGGCATGGTTCGAGGAATCCCTGGACGTTTGTTATTAACAGTTACTGCTGCATCTAAGCTGGCTCTGATCTTGAGTTAACTCAGTTACCCTGGCTTTATTTTGCTGATATCATTACACGCAACTTCTTGCCATATAACTCTGTCTTCCTAAGAGTTGGTTTATTTGAGATACATTGAATATCCCCAGAAGCGGTCCAGCAAAGCGCTAACCTGGACAAACAGACCACTGAACTCACAGGAGTTGAGTGGTGAACAACTCACACAGTGGAGCTCATAGATTTATGTGGATGCCGGAAACCACAAGTGTTTGGCCTTTATCGCATAACTTCCTTATAAGTGTTCAGCTTAAGCACTGAGCGGATGCAGTCCCTTGAAAGATTTTGTAGTTGGCAATGGTGCTTTGATTAAGAGATATGTGGGGGTAATATCGTTGTGCCTTCCATGCAATATAGCGAACTGGCGTATAGTCAAAGGATTCTGCACACCACCGGCTCAAATTTCCGGAATTAATCTCAACAGCTAATGTATGAAGGAAACAGCAGCGAAAATGATGCTCAGTGAAAACCGCTATCCGTCAGGTGCACACATTGCACGCCCGGCAGTTTTGTGAACTGAAATGTAAGCTCTGTTTGTGGTTGAAAATTGTGGTCAGTTGTATACACTGACCAGCGTGCAAGCCAGTGCTCGGTGAAGGCACAAGCTCTGGACATCCTACATGGATGAGTCGACAGTTCGACTTGTGGTTAGCCAGCTCAATTTACTTCAACTTTGTTTCATTCACAGAACTTTCGGTGTGAACCAAAGACTTTCAGTTTCTCGCACCAGTGGTCTCCAAATTTGCATTTTACTGCAGTAAATGAAGAAGACAGTGTTGCACTTCATCTATGCAAAAAACCTGGATAATAGTGTCCAGGGTGACTGCACTAATCTCAATCAATGCATAAGGTCCTTCCGCGTACTGCTGTATCGGCAATAAAACTCTGGCTTCCTAATGCAGGGGGTGGAAGACCGAGAAGATTTAATCACCGCGGCGAATCATTATATCACAGGAGAACTGAATAATGGAGACTGGTAACAGCAAAAACACGTGAGAGGTGACGGTAGGCTAGAGAAATTTCTGGGAACGCCGTGGGACAGAAGCTATTAAGATTTTGCATGAAATCTTGANCGTGGGACAGAAGCTATTAAGATTTTGCATGAAATCTTGAGCAGTGGTAGCCCCAACGATACCTAGCCCTTCTACACCCTCAAAAAGCAGCTCATCAAACACAGAAATTTCGAGTTTTCCACGTCAACCTTCCTACAATAACACAGACGAATACATTCGCCTGTACATAGTCTTATCGGGCTTCAGAGTTTCTCATGGAGTTTCTGGCTGACCTACATTCGAAGGTTTTTCGGAGTGTCCTTCGATGTTTGGTAGCTCTCGTTTGTGTGGTCTCGTATTCTAGGTAGCTACGATGGCCCCCCGGGGTTTTGAGTTTGATCTAGGCTTTTCGTCCTTGGTTGTGCGCTCTTCTTTCTGCATCACCGTCGTGGTGCACTGTGCCTACTAACTTCACACATGAGTTGGTGCGAGTAATCATCGATGATGGGCACGCCCCGATCCTTTCTCATAACACCTCTAAGTCTCCCCATTACTCCTCCCGTATCCGTCATAGCTGGTCAGCTCTCCAAGCGGATTCGGAATCTTGGCTTACCAAAACACTCTAGGGCTGTAAAGATCGTTCACGCTATCGGTTGTAAATTATTTTGACCTAACCAGTTAGGCGGTTGGTGCATGCAATGAGATGCACGTAGCCCCCAGGAATTGAAGATGGTTCGTTGGGTCCCAGGTTGGCGGGAGCACTTCTGTAGCTGTATAAACACCGTGCCTTCTCAACACAACATTCGCGAAGACACTTGCAGCTCCGCTTACACACGTGGAAACCTAATCTGTTTTATACAGCTGCCAAGTATCTTTGGGCAATCATGTCAGAATAGTTCATCGAGATGTAAAATAGATTTGTGACCTCCGGAGTTGGTGAAATTCTGTCCCAGATTGAGTAGAGGAAGTAGCCAGTAGCTTTGTCCATAGCTAACAGCCCCCAACCGAAAATGCTGTCGCCATTTATACTTCCGCCAGGGACTTTCTTCAGGACACTGAGAATCAACCGGCTGCTCCGTGGACTTGCTGCCAGTGAAGATGTTCGTTTGCGAGGGACCAAGAATGTTCAGCACTGGGCTGAAGCTCTCGAGCATCCACCGTTGATCTTTTGTCTATAGCACATCATACACAGATAGGGCCAACTTCTCAGATGAGGTGTTTACCGAGTGCTTCCCATAAACTCTGTGTTTTGCTTTCAAGATTTTAAAATTAGTTGTCCCAAGAAAGAACACACTAACTCATCCCGAGTATAATCTACAGTTGTGAGTGTTAACTGTTACCACCGACAAGAAGTTGCAGCAGTTTACTCTGATTCATTGCCTCCAAATGAGTGCAATCTCTATACTCACTAAATGGTAACTTGAGCAGACGAGCTCAGACCGTTTACATTAAACCAAGCTGCTCGCCACAATGATCTCTTTTAAGGTCGGACGCCCAGTAATTCTCGAGTTGCGCTCAGCCTTGTCCCAACGTCTGTCGATGGACTGGATCTGAGATCGTCGCATCCGTGATGCGCCTGACACACAAATTCTGAGCCAGACGACCAATTGCTTCCGGTTCAAGAACAGACGGTAGCAAATGCGATTTTGTTGCTAAGATGAGTGTCAATTCACTGCTTGCTAATTAGGATTATAATCAAGATATTCTCGAGTTGCGCTCAGCCTTCTCCCAACGTCTGTCGATGGACTGGATCTGATATCGTCGCATCCGTGATGCGTCTGACACACAAATTCTGAGCCAGATGACCAATTGCTTCCGGTTCAAGAACAGACGGTAGTAAAAGCGATTTTGTTGCTAAGAAGAGTGTCAATTCACTGCTTGCTAATTAGGATTATAATCAAGACAACGGTCTTGCAGACGAGTTGTGCGCGATCACTGCAGATACAAGACACAGTGATACAAAACGAATGATTAAACGGTTGCACAAACGTGAAGTCTGCTACCAAAAAAGAACGTGATCAAAAAGAAAATGGTTGTCTTTTATGAAACTTTGACGCACGCAACAATAAAATAGACAGCTCGCTCGCCCCACAGATTCAGTTAAAAAAATTGATGCCACGCTAATTTACCTCTTACAGGGTTGTGTGCGGGGCGATTTTTCAATTAGTTCAAAGTCATTCTGGAAAAAAACGTACAAGTATATCTTTGGAGTGTCTCGCCAATACGGGATATAACTGGCGTTCGGAAAATGTTGAAACACGTTGGCTTTGACGAGGCATGATGGAAAATATCAAAATCCAACAGACGATAGAGCAGATTCCAGTGCAGAACTTCGTCCATTGTTCGGGACCGTCGAAAAGTTGAGAATCTCGTGAATTGTTCAACAGAGACGAAGTTCCGTGTGTTCGAACGTCGCAGAAACATTCCTGGCACAATGGATATTGATTGTATTCCGCTGGATTTAATAACAGACGTCAGTTTCACGTTCCCTAGCAATCTGTGCAATGCGTATACATGAATAAACGCATATAAGTAAAATAATGTTGAGTTGTAAGCGGTTTAGTGAGCATGTAGTAGAACAAATGCTAAATTGTTATGTGAGTAAATCATACAAGGTTTTGGTCGGTAACAGGCGGTCATCCACGCAGAATTTCGCTTGCACAACTCAGGCTGTTGGGAATACAAAACCCGATTCATGATCAACAGCAGCCCACTGAAGTGCTAAGCTTGTACAGAACGGTAAAGAAGTGGCGCCAGAAGAGTGAACGTTCAACTCATACACTTCAGGGAGTTGGTCCACGGAAGGTGAGTTGCACAGCAGGGAGTAGGTTTGAGCCTTCCGAAATCCAGATAAGCGAAAACACTCCTGTGATTACTGCCGTGATGGCCACTGCATGCTAACGAGAAAGGAATAACACTTCAGCAAGGTTATTGAACAAATCAGGCCTTCGCGGCAGGACGTGTTTGAGAGACACTCCGTGATATACGGCAGCATAACCAAACATCGTCCGCACCTTATCCAGTCTGTTCGGGTTAAGCACTGAATGGGTTGGTGGATACAACCTGTAAAGATATTGGATTGGACAAACGCGTCGATAAGAAGTCAACTAGTGATTTGCAGAAGGCTACGGGCAATCAGTGTCAAGGTCGCGACCAGACTGGTATGTCAGCGCGTGGACCAATCAAGGTGGCACGCTGCTCCAGCATCGGATTCTGTTATAACGGGCACCGGAGTAAAACAAGTTGCTTAAGTGCGTCACGTTTCAATAAACAAACGAGCTGCAAGCGGAGTCGAGCCGACCAACGAGTAAGTGGAAGCGTCAGCAACCATTGTAATTCTTCACTTTACTGATGTGTCTAGTCTATAAAATAACCAATAGAAACTCAATAAACTGAGATTTGCTTTGTGCCACGAAGACTGGTGCCATCTAGAAAGTACAATTGCCTAAGTGAAACCAAGTTTTTCATTACCGGCCAGTTACTATTTTCGAATCATCGACGGTGGACTGGAAGACAATATCCCCGGAGACTCAAAAATTCGTGAAAATCACGCGGTGTATATGGCCCATTCTGGTGACACTCTCATCTATGGCGTCCTTACTGGCGCACGCAATATCTGATACTGTATCAATGTCAGACAATGCGGAAGGAGTCACACATCATTTGTCCACTTGTTTCATACTTACTGACAGGCGATGGACTAGCAGTCACTTCTAGGGTGTGTTACCATTGCAAAATAAAAAAATCAACAGCCGCGTCCGAAAACACGACGCTTGTTTGACCCAAGGTAACTCCGTGGTCTCCTCAGGTGTCCTTTCGGAATGATGCGACCGGTTGTGGTCAGGTCACATCATTTGAAATTGGCGCCGCAATTAACTAAACCCCAAGTGAACTAACGTTCGCAACTGGCGGTCAGTACTGAACAACTGGAACTGAATGTACAGACAAACTGATAGATGCAGTATTTTAGGCGCCATCTGTAAGGTTCTTGAAGAAAATTCCTGTTCTTTTTTTATGTAACGCGCATGTTACGTTCGGAGGATGGTCTACCGTCCTGATTACCTGTCGTATACAGCAAATTCGTCAGTTATCGTAGGTGGAAAAATTATTGTGCCGTATATTCTGGGTGATGAGGTTGGTAAGTGGTGCAGAAACTAGAATCGCTTAAAACTCTTTCATGGACTCACATGCGTGGGTTTTATTTACGTTCGTGAGACAAGCCGCAAGTCGAAGACGGTTTTAAAGTACGATAAGGTAAGTTGGCGTGTTTCCTTGAACACTGTCTAGATTTACTATCGTTGTAGAAAATATTAGAGATATAAGAGCGTATTCAGGGGTTTGCAAAGTGTCTACTGGGCCAACTGTTGTTAGGTTTAACATTGCACTTCTCGCGACACATGGCGCAGTTCACGAGTTCATGTGGTCCGACGTAGTGCCTGCCCGGTTTTGAGCCCTTTCAAGTTAGAGCTCAACCACCCCTCCCAATCGTCGGGTATGTGAGTCCCATCCTACAAATCGTGGACTTACCATCTGTGATTTGAAGGAATGCAAGGGCTTGTTTCAATAGAACACATAAAGTGCTGACATTAAGCCGTATGTAGTGAATGTTTACGGGAAGTTTATCACCACCACTGACATTGGAAACATGTGCTGCCAGTTGAAGCCTGCAATTTCCAGTAAGTTTATTATGTAAGAATGGTAACGGAACATAAGTGAACTCCAGGGGAATGCTGTCGGTGATCAGTGTGATAGGTGTGGTGCGCATCGCGCGCAATGAAGAAAACAGATATGTGCACATCTGCCTTGCCTAACGAACGCAAATTAAACTATGCCAGTGTATCCCGCATGTTGTGAACGTAGATTCCACCCGCAGGACAAACAGGCAGAAGTAGGACATTAAACGGTTCCTCATGCCTTCGAAGCTTGACATCACATCACTCACTTTGCTTGTCTATCGAAGTGTTCCAGCGTGTTCCAGCATACGATACCTTTCGCCCCCATTCGTAAGCTATGACAAATGGATGGAGCAGTAGTAAGTGTTCTCGTATAGGGTCGCCACTCGTTAGCTGTGACAAGTGGATGGTGGTTCAGAATAGGGTAATGTTTTTCTTCACTCGTAAGCCAGGACATTTGCACGGAAGTTTTGTAAGCTTTCAAGTGGGCAGTAGTTTTCGACGTCTTTCTTTGACCGGGTCACTTTGTCCGCATTCCAGCGGAAGTCATGCTTCTATGAGAGTGTACGACCGTAGTAACAGCCAGTGGCCAGGCATTTCAATCGCAACCAGAAGAATACAGCAGAATTGCTCAGTTTTTGCACATATGTGTACGTTATAATATGTTAACCCGTTTATCTTACTCCAGTAGCTTTATAAAAGTCTGGTCCTCTTAATCCAGCGAAGGAGCAATCACCGCAATTTAATTACGTTTTCCTCCGTAGATACACTTAAATTTCAAGATCAACATGTCTCATCACGTCGATGACATCGATTTTCATTATATTCCACCAATAATTTCCCGAAATAGCGTGAAGTGCGACTTTTCGTTAATTTTCTGTTGATCGCTTAGCCATTGGACTGTCGCACGTTCCTTGCTTACGCATTCAGAATATTAGAACAAAGAACACTTCCAGCAACAGAATTCAAAGATTTCAAAACACACAACACGTTACAAAATTATAACCCCAGAAACCTACAAGCTGTTTTTGCCCCCATGAATATGGAGATATTCACGGTCTACCAATTATACGCTGCACTGATCGTCCCACTGTTCTGCCTGGACACTTGCTGCCTACATAGGCTTCCCCTTGACAATGACTGAGTGCGATGTCTGGCAAAATCAGAGCTCCAGATTAACGACGGTGTCATGAAGGACAAATGTGCGTTTCCTCGAAGAGGAAACGGACATTCCATTACGGTGGAGAGCGTTGGTATTTGCTGAGGTGCTTGTAGCACTTGGCACTATCCATAAGGTGACAACCCTAGTAACAGGGCTCACAAACTCCCCCTGAATCATGATGTTTTGACCTCGATCGTGAGGTTTACCGGCATTCCGAGAACATATATAAGTTTTCTGACTTCAGCTTGCATTCTGTAACAGGGTCTACCATTTCTTCTGGTCTGGATAGAAATTCGGATGAACCGGTGACGGTTTTAAATAAAGGCTCATCCCCTTTAGAGAAAGGGAGCGACAGGTCGACCGGAGACTTACAGGTTATTTCCGACAGTAGGGGCAAAATCTGGCAGTCTGGCTGCAGACTGATTGCAGAGGGGCTGTAGCGTAGAGGAAAGGAAAATAAATATACGAATTAGGAGTAGGAGTTTTGTTTAGCGTACAAAACAGCTGGTGTTGAGGGATGTTCATGTAGTGGATTCAACCGTTATATGCAGCCAAGGAACAAACACAAAGCAAACGGGTGATGGAAGCAAATGATCCACATTGTTTCGTGAAATTGCCTAGATTTAGATTTCCGCCATAATAAGTGAGGGCACTCCTTTTGAAGTTGATCTGATTCGCTGTTCTAACACGATTTCGAATCTACAGAAGTAGCCGTTGAGATGGACAGAGTCGGAGATATGCCAAAATAACTGGTGGATTCCGTTGGCCTTCATCTTTCCAAAACACCGGTAGACCGATGACACGGAGTGGTGAGAGAACGGACTTTATGTGACCCCCGAGAACATGTATTTTCCGAAGAACGTATTCTAAGCATTGAGTATACACGCATTCCTGGAAAAGTAAATGTGAATAAACGGCGACTGCGCAATCTAACTTGCTGTGCAAACGCCACACTCATGATTCTGAAGAGTAGAGTCGGTCAACAGGACGGAAGGGTCCAGTTACCGCAGGCGGACAAGGAGGTTATGAACTATACAATGGAGCCCCCCAAATGAGAAAATGCACTTGGAACTCTGAAATAAAAACAAGGTTATCCCATGTGTCTCAGAAGGCTTCGTGAAGAATGAACGCTAGAGAGAGCTTGCTATGCAGTAAGAAGTGGCAAATTTTTCAGGTAGTCAACATCCCTGGTCATGCAGCTGTTAAGGGTTTCTGCGCCTGACAAATGACCAGGAATGTATCAGTCGGGGCATTGAATCCCCGACCAATGCTCACTGAATATACGCATTCCTGCAATAGGGTCATATTGTGTCACACTGTGTCGTATTGTGTGCAGCCGGAAGCACGTGTGTGGAGTATCTTGGGAAGATCACGGGCCCACCTGATGTCCATGCCATTTGGGAAAGTACAGAAATCGCCCCCAATATGGTCGTAAGAAGTAGACGGTTAGCTACCTGCGGGTAGCTTAGGTTGCCGTTTATGAGATTACAAACATGCCAACCAGACGGAGGTAGTATATCTATGGTGGACAGCGAAGTATCCCAGCAAACACTGTCACGATCGTGCGATACTGTCCTCAGAAATTTGTCATCGTATCAAAAGGAAGTTTCCCGCCGTTTGATGTACTAGCATCGTTGGCAGGGTCGACAATACTCGTTTCAGGAAATGGTGCAAACGGCCAAGCGTAGTGCCCGAAGTAGCTTGCTCCCCGCCTAATGTTGGCAAGGGAAAAACGACACACAGAAAGAGGAATGGGCATTATCCACACAGATTCATGTAGCTTCGGAAATAAGGTAGGCGGGCTTAGAACAGTTATGGATGAGGCACATATTACTGCTGTCATGGGGACCTGGTTATTGTCGAAGGTTGATAGTGTCAGAGTATGTTTACTGAAGCCTTGTCATTACCGTACGGGCACAGAAAATGACCAGGTTGGCGGGGGCCCGTTTCTGTTGATAGTCAAGCGGTATAAACGGAGAACCGACCGGGACCTTGTAAATTTGAACATGCAGGCTGCTCTTTGCTTCCTCAAGGTGCAACTCGTTGTCGCTTTTTGGCAAGTGCATAGAGAAGTCACCTGAAATCTGGGGCGAAGAATGGGCAGTCGGTTGCATTCGCCGATGACTAAATGAGGCTATCTTATTAAATTTTCTTCATGGGCGAACCCATTACGCCTGATCAGACTGAACAGGGCAATCTTTCACAACTTGACCTTTTGAAGAAGACTCGTCGAGACTTCTATGTGGGTCAGATTATACGTCAGCAGCCTTGCCAGACACCTGTTGTTCTGAACATGGTGATCAGTAATAATCCAGATGATTTAAGCTCTCTGAAGGTTGGAACCCCCATCAGTATAAGGAACCATGCACTGATACAGCCAATCCTGGAAACCGAGAGAGCGAAAACTTCTGATAAATGGTGCCGTATATGTGAACGATGAGCATTGAGAGGCATATTTGAACGGTGAACTCAATATCTCGGATGACTAGTGCATGCATGCATGGAAAGTGGTTAGAACAGGACGAAAACAAGTATCAGAATTTTAGCCAGTGTGTATGCGTCTATTCTTGAGGCTGGAAGGCGTAGCATTCCTCTACCGCCAAATGATGCCCAAACCATCAAGCATGAGTGCCGAAAATCCAACCTAATGTACTGACGTAAGCGATACCTCGAAGATAAGCGGGTTTGAGACACACCCACTGAAGCCCATAAGGAAGGCTGGGATGCTTGGCAAAACGGACCAGCAGATCACAAAAACTCGTTTCGATTACGTTTGGTCTAAAAAATTTAAACAATTGGCTGCGGGTGTATTACGAAAAAACAAGGAATATATGCCGTAACAAGTGAGAAGTGTGAGGTAGGCCTACTCCGTTCTATGAAAAAAAGCATCCAGTGAGTGGTTGTATGTCACCCTCGACTGGAACCTCGGTTGATCTAATTAAAATGCAGGAGGGGTCGGCCGCGGCAGATAAGTTGCGTGAAAAACCGTTCGCACTGGACACAAACAAAGAGGCAAGGCGGTGTGGCATTTATCCAGTAGTGTCAAGACCGCCAGCTAAAGTCTCGGTATATCCTCCCGCAAGATTGCTTTCATTGTCGCTGAAGAAGAGGTAGGCTGCCTGGAGAGGGGGAGTTTACAACGGTACATACGATTCACAAAGGTGGCAGCAGGTAGGTTGCGTTCAACTGCCGCCAGGTTAATCTTACATCTGCAACGTCGAAAGTGTTGAAAGAAGTGATTACGGACAGGATTGCTGACCATGGCATCGAGCGTATACGTGTGATGACTAGAGAAGCTGACAAGTTGAAGTTTGCCACATAAATTTTAGGAAGGCGTTCGATTTTGTGAATCATAGACTGTTGTTACTGAGACTAAAAGCAACAAGATCGCCTCCCAAATTTGAGGCGTGGTTTAAAGACTATTCACACGGGGGGAGCGTATTTAGTGTCTACAGTTCATAGTTGGGTTTTTCAGTACATTTATATATTTTTGCACATGCCGTTTCTTTATCTTCATGTGTACACTTATTTGAAAGCACCACCATCACTTTGCTATATTTGACTTCCACAACGATGACCTCGGCGCTTGTCTATCCGTGTTTCTGCGCTGCTGTTCTAGCGAGAAACAACTTGAACAGCTATATAAAGGACCGTCTCTCTTTTACTCAGACTTTCAGAAAAAGCTTGTAGGTGACAAGCTCTCGACCACTCACTCTCACATTTCCGACCGACCACTACATACCTACCATCACAGGTTAGCCATCCGGGTTTGGAACACAAGCGTCAAGCGAACAAATCTAGGTAAATCAAACTTTCAGATAACCTTGGCCTTTCTCTCGAGTTTCCCTCGAACGAACTCCCGTCTCAACCTAATATGCGGTTCCAGAGTACCGTCCAGAATATTTTTCAGGAGAAATTGCATAGTCGGCAGTATGTTGTTGTGAATTAACGACTGTCAATTTTTCGAAGTTACACTCCATTTGTTCACTACGCATAGGTGCACATGTAACTGCAACCAGCAGTCACAGGTCACTCACACTATGCGGTGGGTTACTGCATGATATCGGCGCAGTTAATCTCTTCTTACATCTGTATAACACGATGGCTGACAGCAGTTACTAGGCCCAAGGGAAAAACCTCGAATGCTGTGGTATTCTTCCAGCATGACAGAGGAATTGTACCTCCTGTTAGTGGTGTCTCACACGCCGTTGTCTCACAAGAGAGCATGCGTTAACATTGAGCAAAATTTTTCGTTAGAAGAAATTATTTTGGTCACACCTGAGAGGCTGGCGCAGTGAGATGATCTCAAAAGTAGAAAAATCCTAATTCTTGCAGACCGGGAGTCACAATTTTAGTGCCGTCTTGTCTGTCTGTGATGTTTTTCTGAAACAATGTCCATTGAGTCTGCGAGCTCTGAAGAACCACGCCATTATGGGTTTCTCATTTATGATCCGATATTCTTCCCTGACGGCTGCCATCACATGCTGGGCTCTCGTGTGGCACGCAACGTATTTTGGTTGGAGAGTCGTGTATGACAACAAGCTAACCAACATTTCATGGACAAGCAACCAGGCAAGGATGTCAATAATAATTTAGTCCTGTAAACACACATACCTAACCTAAACCCCTCGTATTGGAAGGAATAGTTCTAGACGAATACGATTTATTATCTACTTGTGGATTTGCTCCGTTAGAACAGTCCAAACTAAGGAAAAAACATAGACTCAGATAATGTACCCTGTGATTTGTCGTGGCTAGTTGTGTTCAAGCTTCTAAACAAAAACAACAGGTGAGCAACTTAACTAAAATAAGTATCACCAAAAATGTACACTGAGGTGTGAATATTAAAAATGCCGTTTATTATAACCGCCATATAGCTTATCTTTCGAAGGTCAGTGATTATACTACATGCCGTTGTAATTGGAAAAAAGTGATGAAACCGTTGATAACTTCCTGGAAATCAAATTCACACGGTAGTAAACATGAAACGCAATAACCATGATTTTCGGCTGAAAATGCCAACACTGAAGTAGGGATCGGTATAGTTTAGCTCTTGGGTTGACAGTTTTGTTAGTCTAGTCCTTGTCATTTTCCCTACATACCCTGTTCATTATACCTGGCTTCCAAACCCTGAAAATTTTCGAAAAATAAGGGAGGGTATTTGCCTAATGTTGTACGATGGTAATCTGGGAGCTCTCTCTCCGTGCAATATGGTCGAATTGTCGTACATGAGAAAGGCACCCACAGGTGGATGAATGATCTGATCATCTTGTTAACCTATTCAGATTGAACGGTACAACGGCAGGTCAGTAGACCTTTGGGGACCTGGTAGTTCAAGTATCACTATCTCTTCTCCCCACCCTCTTGGAAGCATACCAAAGTGAAACGACACTCGAGAAGTAAACCAGCTGGTATGCGAGTAGACATAAGCCCGAATAACACCTTTCGGGTTATGGAGCTCACAGTGCACTATGCAACCGTAGGAAGCGTGAATATAAGAATAAGCAGCCAGCATTACGTTTGTGATAGATTATGTATGTCCATACGTGTAACAACTCAAAACCATACATATCGGTAAACAAGTAAAGATGGATCCCCTTTTGTTTTTAGTTGGGTCCCTGCATGATTCAAATAAGAAAAGCTTCAGCCTATAGGCTGGTACAAATGTGAGCAAAAAATGCATAAACACATAAATAAGAACGTAATTTCACAGTAATGGGAGTGTTAAAGCGTCCCGCTAAACGTTCCGGACCTGAAACACTGCATATCAAGACGATCACGCTTGGAAGCAAGGGCGAAATAGTCGGGAGTATGGGTACCGCCCATCACAGGAACTTTGGAGGCAAAAAGCTAGACGAGGAATACATCCTGAAAACAAGCTGTATGTGACCTGTAATTCCTAGCGAACAAAAAGGATTTGGCTCGGAATTCACCTTTCTGTGACCAACAGTCATTCCGAATCCTGACTATAATCCAAACCAGAGTCGTGCCGGCTCCGGCCGAGGCCAATGAGACGGTATGGGGGGAATTTTTCGAACCCACTAACAGGTGCATTGGACTATGCGCTCGTACTACGACAACCTATATCGTGTGCAGCCTCATTCATCACTGCCACTCACACCCACCCATGATCAAACTTACTGTTTACCCTTAACATACGGGCAAAGTTATTCACGGTTTCGGAAATTTTAGAAGGGATACTGTGAAAAAGTAACTTTTATATTGAACGGATATGCTACAGACATTTACGAAATAGTGTAAAGTATAGAAATGAATATCTTCATAAGTACGACGTCTGCTCCTTGTCGTTTTGTTGCAGTGTCGGTTATTCAGCCCTGCAGTAAGGCAAGTTTGGAAGATGCACTGGAAGTGAAATGTCTCGGCTAATCCGCCACGTAAGTGAATGATTCATCGTGAATGCACCTTGAATGTTACAAACAATTCAATTCAAATTGTCTATCCATAATTACATTACCTAATACAGTTGCAATGCTGTTTACAAGAATACGAGTGGAGACAGACGGTGAATAAGACAATGCTGCCCAACGCATTACGCACGAAATATATAAAACGGCCAAAATGCATCCATCACGGGAACGCACTAATACAAAAATATAGAAAAATTTCAGTTGTCAAAACACTGTGGTTACAAAAACGTATGTGTAGATATGGCTTTAAAAACTCTATTGCCACACGATGAAACATCAAAATAAGTGTGGTAATTATAACCCCATTTTCTTATCCGTGGCCCGTTGTTGGCCAGGGTTTGGTCATCTCTGTGGGCCCTGCCGCGGGTTTACTAAGTATCTTCATATACGCCAAGCTCACTCGGTAGGTAGAAACTGCTTCGCATTAGTTGTTGTGGCTGACGTCAAAGTAATCCTCTCTTAGAGGCACGATAAGAACAAACATGGGGGTTTCACTGTCTGACGCGCGCCATCAATGCGTACTTTGGCAAGACTACGAAAATACCGTTTGTCGTGTGCCATGGACAGGGTCATCTTCTATGGGGACTTCGTAGATACATGCTGGATTGTAAGTAAGCTTTTCTGACGAAGATGCTCGATCTGTTGATTAGTGGCTTGTGCGGTAGCCACAGTTGCTGAAATTCGAACGTGTGCGCAGGCGTCCACAACGGTGATTTCCGTGCCTGAGACGCGTCATACGTCAGCCGTAAACTACGACATAACTCAGATGTCTGACTCTCAATGGAGATTACTTGTCAGATGAAGCACCCATAAATTAGGTTGACTGTTAATTATCGGTTCAAACACTAAATACCCCACCCTCTTTCGGATGACGGAAGTGTTTGACACTCGAATGAATTGCTGCTAACCTAATATTAAACGATCTTCAGTCGGACTGAGCAATTTGTACACGCCTAAACGAAAAACATGGTGGCCAGGGGATGGTATCGAAGTAGCGTAACGCGGTACGAGCAGCTACGTTAGAGGCATCCTTTGCAATTTTCAGAGGTAGGCTTGCTTGATACAAGCAAACAGCTTTGAATCAGCAACTGCATCCTTGAACTTACCAAAAGCAGAATGCCCAAGTTCTTGGAGGAAATTTCTTATTGACCGCATCGCACGTACACAGCGGGGTATGAAAAACTCATGGTAGTTTTTGGCACCTTCAAAATCACGAGGGTGCTCTGAAAAATCCAGTTCTCAATATTCTTGGATGCTTTAGACCCTACCATTATAGGAGGCGACCCCATCTTAAAATTCACGGCCCAGAAATTCAACTTGTTATTACTGTGTATTTTTGCGCTCCTAACTAAGGCCATTTTAAGTCAACCGCTACGGTAAAAAAAGTGTATAAGATGTAACTTTTGGGGAAAACTAGTTGCCAAAATGCCACGTGTGTATGTTGGTTGAAGTGCAGTTGATTTCGGCTCAATGAATGAAGCGTTGAAATATCTGAACCCGACTGCACAAACCATACGACAATTAAGGGAACCTGAAAGAAGCAAGGGTGATTGATAACTTCAGTTTTGAGCACACAGTCCTCAGACAGGGGAGTCTGGTGGGACGCACGTAACCAATCTATTTTTAACTGTGAGCAATCTGTCAAGTCTTGTGCACGCACGATGGGACACGTATTAAGTTCGGCTACTTCATCAAGCCCGCGATAGCCACGGACCCAACTGTAACCGAGAGGCTGTTTGCGGGTCCACGAAATGCCCATGAATCAGGAGTATTTTTAGTACCACAGTACCCGTTTGCAGTGCATTTTTGATGAAGGTAAGCAGGTCATCATCGCTACACTCGGTGAGATAGCGTAAATACGGATGTCTTACCGGCGTCATTTCTATTATCGTCAGCCACATTTCTTACGACAACAGTGTTCCAGCAGTTTCCTCCAGGAATGATACTCAACCAATCCAACAACTGAATGAATTGCCAAAGACATGCAGTTCATGCAGTTCGCATCGGTGTTTACCTGCTTTGGCGACTGACGTGCGGTTGTGTTATAGCCTCCCACACGTTAGTCTTCCTAGCTTTTGAATCGTGTTCTTAAAAGGCTGCCTGTTCGTAAGGTGGGTAAACTCTTAGATAAGGTTTACTTTCAACTTCGTCTGTCTTTCAGGCCGCGTCGGCATAATTCTGGAAAATACTATTTTAAACCATCAGTCAGAGGAATAGCAACCGTGACACAGCAGTGGACTCTTGAAAGAAGGTATTGTTCCTTGTTGTAACATGATTTACTTTGAGAAGAGCCAGGTGACATAACCCTGGTAAACCGGCGGTCCTGCGACGCGGATGTGACCATTTGCACTGGTAGTTACTGCAAAGATGTCCAACGATGCGTCAACGAATTGCGGGAGCTGAGAACCCCTGCCAAAGCAACATGATTGTGACTCTGACTTTAAAACGATAATTGGGAAATTGTGTGGATCATACTTAATCAGCAACCACAGAAGCGTAGTTTGCATAGTTCCCAGACTTTCGATAGTAGCGCCTACGCATCCCTGAATACAGGTCCTAACACTTACTGATTAACACGCCCGAAATCCCCCTGTATTGTGTCAGTGTGGTATGAAGGTTGTATCAAGTGTAGTGAGAACACCCTCGATGTCCCCAAAATTCCAAACTCCGCGCGACGTGAGAGTTGCCTTGCCAGTACCACCGCGTCGGTTCACATTACCTTGTGAATGTAACTTTACTACAAACCACTAGCATCAGCGTTACTGTGTCGGCGTAGATATCGCAGTTTTACTCGCAGCTGTATAATGAATCCGCACTACCTCTACTGCTCCATGTCACATTCACTGGGATAACAATGTTGAAATATTACCGTTAGGAACACCGCTTAACCAATCTAACGCTTGTTTGAATTCTGAAGGTCGACTGTAATTTTCCGTCGACACACTCTTCCTCTCTGGCGGCTGCTGTACGGTTGTGCTCAAGGTGCTCTCACGTCCAGCTCCCTAGCACCCCTTGATTGTTATGCTGAAGTCTGTTGTGAACGGTGAGTAAATCAATAAATAAAGTTTGTTTGCAGATTCGTCGTTTAATTCCCGTGACTTCCAATTCACGGTAACATAAGGTTGGTGAAACTCTGGGCGTAATAATTCAAGAACTAGCGCCACACTAGAAAAACGAAAAGCAAACAGGCCTTAACACATGCAAGATAAAGCCATTGGGAAGCCAATGCGAGAGAATCCATAGTGCAACCAAAAGCCAATCGCCAAGGAAGACGCATTTCCACGGCAAATCTTGCCGGTTTTGAGAAGTTAAACAAACTTGGTCTAAATCAACGACTGAA
The DNA here is from genome assembly GCA_008508345.1 of Paragonimus westermani. NCBI lineage: Eukaryota > Metazoa > Platyhelminthes > Trematoda > Plagiorchiida > Troglotrematidae > Paragonimus > Paragonimus westermani. The sequence goes on along the minus strand of QNGE01000818.1, from coordinate 42,582 downwards.
GCACTGTTACTTTGTAGAATTTGGCCTCTAAACTTAAAGGCGACGCGAAGTTATTATGCAGTCACAAGTTGGGATATGGTAATTACCCTAGAGAATTGAGTCTGGTGATGGTGGTTTGTAGCATATTAACATTTAACAGGCAACACAATCAGGCACAGCGGTATTATTAGCGCAACTTCTATTCCTCATCGAGTTCAGGTTTCTGGTGGACGTCGTAGATGATCTCGTTGTAAACGAAATAATTTCAGCGGCCTTGTGGCCTATACTCGTGAGTTGTTGGCGGTGCTTTGCTGGTTACCACAAGATGTGAATGTTACAACATTCAGACCTGCTCATGCCTACCAGAATATTGTGTGAAGTGTATTGGGGACCATTCATATTAGATAGAGTGTCATGTACTTCAATAGAAGAAATCAGTTTGTACAGTGGTTATCAACTTCATTCGATTAGTATAAGTTGATGATCACTACTGCTTTCGATGCATTTGCAAGTTCCCCATAATTTTATTCTTGTATGTTCTTGCTGTATCTCTTAAATTAGTTGCAGATAATGGTATACCGTTTCTAATAAATCTGCAAAAATTTGGTCAACTTCAACAGTTCAACTTTTTCATTTGACACACACAAGGGGAAGAATGTTTTACACAAAAATACGTTATAAAGCTCTGTTTAATCTAGTTCTATGGAACTAATGTTTGGAACGCATCCTGTGGAACATCGCTGGAACATTTATTTGTTCATAAGTGGGGGCTGTTTATGACGTATAATATTTGCACTTTAAGTGTGTACACAAGGATATCTAACTAAGAGACACACTTCCTCTTGGGCTTCTTTTAAATGTGCAAAATTTTGAGTCACCGTTGTCTCCACATTGTTTTCCAGCTTAGCATATGTATCCTTCCAAATACCTGTGCCTCCAGGTGGTGAACAGGCAGAATAATGTCATACTATGAGTGTGGTCACGTACAACTTAATGCATATACAACAGAAACTAGTATCATTCTGTTGTTTTTTACCAGTAAATGCTAACCTGTAATGAGCAGTGTTAGAGTGCTCGCCGCAATAAGTCACCTCTTCCCCAGGTACGCAATTATCAGACGCGAAAAGCAAAAAGCCGTTGAGGAGAGAGACCAAATCTTTATTCGACGAAATGCACAAGTGGTCTCTAATAGCGCTATAAACGGCACCGACACGCAAATTAGCTAGAGAGGCTAGAGACTAGCCGTTGATGAGCGAGTAAACCGGAAGAATGTGACACGTGTGTCCATCGGGTTCGCACTGCAGTCGCATGACGTGCAGACAAACAATCGAACAGCATACATCATGCGAGCTTCCTTAATAGCTTAGGTACAATGTGCAACTATGGGTTTTGGAACTATTTTACACATCATACCGCAGGCAGGCCAGTGAAATATCTAGGCCGCTACATAGCTACCTCCTAGAAGGGTACTCTGACAACAACCTTTCGATCCTGATACGGACAACTGGGGCCAGCCAGCCCTTGGCCTGATCTGGTTCAAGGCGTACCAGCTGATATCCAATCAGCCTGCGATTGGCACGACAATCTCCAGAGGTCGCAGGTGGAGGAGCATTATTGGTCACAGTTCCAAGAGATCTCCCACTCGAGTATCTTCCCTTAGAGGTATCGAAACAACCGTAAAAATGAATGTTCGAGGCGAAAGCATCCACCGGCGGCAGGCCAGTCAAATCTCTAGGCAGCTATAATTTACCCTAGACACGGAAATATGGCAATTTTGGTAGTGCGGATGGTAAACCATCAACAGCCTTTGGTGCTTTCCAGAGGGATTATATAACTGCGTGTCAAAAGGCAAAATTAACACGGGGAGTTTTGTAACCACCTTCAGGAATAGTTTTGCACAACTACTCACCCTTGTGTATCAAGAGCCTGTCATCTCCTATGACAATCTGACCCCTGACCATCCTCAATTTACTTGCTGGGAACTCGTTTTATGGTGGGGATGGTGTTGCTTTGGTGTCACTCCAGTTGAATTCATATCGGGTATTGTCTTAATTCGCGTCAGCTAAGTAAGTTTTTGTGCGGACGATGGAATCGACATACAGTTTCGTGGTTTCTGGCTCGTCAAGTGTTACATTTGAATGACAGCTGATTTACAGCTGAACTGTACCTGAGGGATGCCTGATCAGTGACCTGAACAGCCTGACATTTTAAGCGAAATATGCTTGAATTTCGCCAGACCTTACGAATCTGAAGGACCAGTTTCTCCCATAATCCGTTGCAGCTAATAAGCAATCCGAAGGGTCTATTATGAAGTCCCTAATATCCATCAACCTCTGTCTCCGTGGGTTACGAAACCTACGTGCATTCATCTAAACAATACTATCGGTATCCATATAGACGAAAAATGTGATTAGTGAACAAAAAGTGTTCTGGGAATAAGAATAATAAGTTTGACAGCCATTTTAAAAATGTGTCAGAGTCACTGATACGTGAAGTTTCCTAACAGCAAAACAGGAAAGCGTATAAATGTGGGTGGACATCAAAAACTGGGGTAACGACTGGATTAATTTGGTCAAAAACGATTAGCTACTTACAAGTAGTGTAAGATTTAACGACGCAGTCCAAGGCAAGACGATAATGTGGATGCCCGTAATCTTGTTTACCCAAAAATGCATGACACAAAAACGCATCGTGTTGTGTTCCCCAACTGAAACAGACGGGGTGCACACATGTCTTTAAAGCGGCGTTTGAAAGAAATTGAGTGAATGTTTGTTACAAACCAGGACGTTTTTGATAAAAACGTTTAGTTGTGGAAAGCCCATTCACAAAATTTAATTTAGCATCAAAAGGCAAACACCGTAATTGAAAAAATGGACACTTATTGTAACAAATTTGCCTACGCCGCGGTGAAGTTTGCTTTCCAAAGACCAGGATGCTACAGAAAAGCGGAAAGCAACGTAACGATTGCGAGTGGTCTGTGAAGTGTCCACCGGAGGCCCAGCTTAAGGGTTAACAAACGCCCATCGCTAACAGTTATAGTGCTGCGGTCGGTCATATGGAGCTATGTGCTGTAGGGGTTCGAAAATTTTTATACTGTGAACAGAACAATACCACGTTATGTCATGCCATCATCGAGAATGTTGATTTCAGTTTCTACATACATCACAAAAATGGGCCACTGGATAAGGAGGTGCCAGAGGTATGAGAACCCGGCCTTTGAGTTTCCTTGTTCTGTTGTTCTGTACTTAGGTTCGTAAACATTCCAAGCCAGATGCCAAATCGTAAATGATACCAACAATAGTTGATGTTTAACTGAGACCTGTTACCCAGATAACTGAATAGGTCTTGTTTGGTGGCGGCCATTTCAGGAGGATGCGGTTCATTCACTCATTAAGCGATAGTTGAGAAAGCTCCATTAATTGACAGTCAGTTTTCGTTGTATTAGACAGTGCATGAATGAGCAACAAAACTGTTTTATCCTGCGTCTTCGCTTAACCTGTCAAGACTGGGTTCTCCGAATCGGGATTAAACTATATGCCATTTCCAAGAAACTGGTATCTTTATGTGTAATAGACTATGGGGCGTTTATTGTCTTGGCCGAGATAACGCAGAAGATGTTGCAGTCAAGTATTTTCAAAGGGTGTGATCTGATTATTTGATGTTTCCCGCCTTTACTTTATGGGTTAGTGTAGTGTGGCGTAAGAAAACTGTGATGATTTCCTTCGGAGGCCTTGTGAAAAACTAGCGGCAGTTTGTTTGGTTAGACAAAATTCCGTTGACAGAAGGTGCTGCTCCTAAAAATCTAAGGCAGAGAACGGGACACAGCCAACTAATCTTTCACAGAAGAACAAGCACAGACGTAATTAATTTATGGTAAAATCACTGAAGAGTTCAGTAAATTCAACTCTACTATTCTTTACTGATGAGTAGTCGGAGATTTGGTTTATTTTCAAGTTGATTATCACTCACATTTGATTGCAGCCTTCGCATTCAGATAGACTTTGCAGCCAGCCTCTTTCGAAAAGAAGCATTAGACTCGAGTTTCGCTCTCATTAGAGCTCATCAGTAGTGCGTGTCCTTGCCACGGCCGGGATTTTAACTCCGGCCATTCCCTCGATATACAGCTCCTACTGTTCAGACTGAAGTGATTAACTGAATTGAAGTTATCAGTCAGCCACGTTAAACACGAGCACAGAGAAGATGAGGCGTGTACTTAGAAAAGTGCATTGTCAGCTTGAATCAAATTAAGCAAGTTTTGTGCTTTTTTGTACACAACGTTTGAAGCAGATTGTATGTAAGTTTATAAACGATACTCTGATGACAGTCCACTTCAAATAAAGAGGAGAACACTGGACCAATAGTACTAGGTGAGAAGAAAGCAAGGTGCGTAAAATAATTTTCGGAAGTCAGGTTCACTAGGCACGGTTATGAACTATTAAAACTGAGTAAAATGACCGAATTAAAAAATATATATTGATGATTATATTTCAAACGCTTAATTAATCAAGGAAAAAAGACTGTCTACCATTAGGTTAATAAGAAATATACACAAACTATGTATGGTTTAGAACTGAGTTCATTTTTCACATTCTTACAAACGGCTCAGAAAGCGCTTTTTGGAATTAAACGTCAGTTTTGCCCACCGCTAAGTAAGTGGACAGTAAGTGGACAGCCTTGTCAAAACCGTGATCCGAACTCTGGCCACGCTTTCAACAGTTGTCCATGTCGACCACCGTGCGGCTGTCTATCACCGGGCAAGGACAAACTCTTCAATGGAAACACTCGGTCACATTCGTCCACGCAGGTAGCAATCAGCAGCAAACAGGAAGTAATTGATGGACACAAAACCGTTGATGTAGTCCAAAATTACAATATCTTACCTAGTTTCCATTACTGAAGTATTTCCGATATTGAAAAGAAAAACTCATTGTGTTGACCCAGTGTATTGTTCACAATTTTGGAAGGCTTGGTTGCACGCAACCGTATGCGGGTCACGGCCGCCTACGTGCCTCACATTCGCGCCGAGATTCGAGCTGCGTTCTGATTGGTCGCGCCTTCATCGACCAACGGCGCACGCATCCACGCAAATAAGAAGGACGCCAGTCGCCTGTAAAGGTCACAGCGTAGCTTGTAGTTCTCTGACTCACACGTTCCTTATACCGCTGTTGTCGCCCCTATGCCCTAATGTTGATTACACTTGAATGGAAATGCAACAAACGCCTGCCAAGCTAGAGACACAAACCGTACTGTATTTTGGCACATCTAATTAGGGAATGGAGCAACAGCTAGTCTAAAATGAAAGTAGATTAAATATTAACCGCATTAAAAGTGCACATTGGGTTGGGGCTATAAACGTAATCCTTTGTTATAGTCATTTGACTTTTAGCCATTTCCAGACTACTTATTTCACCAACTTGTTGATGCAACATTTTTTCAACAAACAGCTTGTTATCCCACTGTTTGAATCACGTCTGAAATAAAATGACTAACTTAGCGAAACCCATTTAATCGCAAAACATAAATTAAAATCATGATTTTCTCCTCAACTGAATGCACGCTGCTCACGGATTGTGTTATTAACACGTACTTGAGGGGCAGCCTGCACCGCTCTTGTTCATCTGACTCCTGGCGGATGTCCACTGTGTCCACGACCGTTTGACTTGGTGTTTGTCAAAAAACATTGAGGTGTACAGTAATAAAATTCCATCCGACTTATCAGAGTGGACAGTAAACTGACCGTTATCAGGTTTGTGGTCATACGCGCGCCCACATTTTGCACAAAGATGGCCTTAGTTGATCATGCTAGTAATGTGTCCTTAGCAAGTAAATCAATACACTGGATATCACACGTGTTTGCTTTTTCACTAACGTTAAACTCTCCGGTCAAAATTTGGTGTTCTGAAGCGGCAGGTCGAACTTGGCCCCAATCAGTACTGAGTGTCTTTATCAAATGATACACCACAAAAACCAGCCACTTACTACTTGTAGTAGTAATTGTAGCAGCGTGTGGCGTTCAGTGACGCGTCCAAGACGTTCGAATCTATATCACAGTATTCGATTATCAAGCCGTCCCAGGCTTCCGAAGCTCTTGCACATCTAACGCACTACGTTGCTAATCCTCATCGGAACGTTTCCGCCACACTCGGAGACACTGTCCATCGGTCCCAATGTGGTGTTCGTCAGGGTTACCCACTGTCGCCGGTGTTATGCATTATGGCTTTATCTCAACCGGAGCTTGGCTACCAGTCCCAGTGGTTTCCCTTATGCCGACGATCTGATCCTCCTGACCGAGAATCCGACCTGTCTCTCCGAGGAGCTTGCAGCCGCCGCTAATTCTCTAGAGCTATCTGGACTGAAAATCACCACGCGTAAAACTGAACTTGTGGTTGTCTGTGTCAATCATAAGCACACCACAAGAGCTGTCGTTGATGAGTCTATTCAGTTCAGCCCCGGAAATCATCTACTTAATGAGCCTCTCAGAGACGCTGATCCACCTCGGTATCTGGTTCACATGGGAAGGCGAAGCATTCACAAATCACCGACTACTTTTTCGTACGATGTTGGATGAATCTAACAAAGCGTCACTAGAGCCGCATCAGTGCCTACACCTTCTGAGACAGCATCTGATCCCAAAGATGAAGCACTCGCTAGTTCTGAGCCGAAACCACTAAATTACACTCAAAGTCGTGGACTCTGCATTCCTTCAGTTTGTTCAGTATCGCCCCGTCTTCCCAAAGATAGGCTAATCAGCTATATCTACACCCCAATTCCGTTAGGCTGTCTAAGCATTCCGAGTTTGTCCACCACCACTTCTATCTCGCGCAATTCACGAGTGGAGAGATTGCTCACCAGTCGATGTCTGATTTTAAGGATATTGATCAGAGACAATTGGTATGACTTTATCACGAGGGACGTCAACGCCGCGGTACGTGCTCACAGTGTGGCAGTGACGAAACAGAGGGAAGCACGTGATGGCTTGGATGGACAAGGTTTATCATACAGTAGATGACCTTAGTCTTCAGGAGGTTTCCCACTCTCCATTTCGCCCAGGAGCTGTATATGCGCCATCCAGGTCCGATGCGGTCTTTTTCGCATTAAGGTCTGGAATACTGGAGGTGCCTGAAGTGACCATTTAGTTCTCTGCCGTGGCAAATGCGGTTAACCATAAAGCCTCGTTCATACGCTCCAATCGCGTTGAATTACCGACAATATGCGTTGTGTTTGGCACAGCCGCGTGGTCAAGAATCTGACAAAAAGCTGTGTTTTCGTGATATCGTGTTCCCCTCCCCTTGTAATGCGATTCTTTGACTTGGACTGTTTTTCTGCTCAGTCTTCGATCTACGCTTACTCTCGGTTCTTGGTTCCGTGGAAACCTTCAACGTTTATGCAGAGAACCTCGCATTGGTTGTTGTCATCCTTTGACATTTTTTTCATTAACGTCCCTATTATTGGGCTTTAACTGTCATAGCATCCTTGTGCCTTGATGAGTTTTTGATTTCGTGACGCTTCTTGTCGCTAACACAACATACAAGTCATTTTCACGTGTCGACTGAACTATTAACGTTTGCTACCCATGTAGAAGGACATGTTAGTTGTTCAGAGTTGTTATCCGCACTACATCTGACAGAGGGCTTGATTTGTATATTTCTTTTTCATATTTTTGTTGCTTAACATTTTGATGTCACCGATTGCCCTTATTTCTAATGGTGCTGTGTAATATATTTGATTCAAAATAAACGATGGTAATAGCAGTAGTAGTGGTAGCTGTTTATATCTCCTTCGTTCGTTGAACGGTATGCCTGCTTACTGTGATTCGCCTTGTTATTCAATCGATGTAATCTGTTCTAAAGGAACAAGAGAAAGGGTGAATGTAAAATGAGGCAGCAATGCATCCTTGAAGTGAAGATGTACAACTGGACTAGTGGTGAACGATAGTCTTAGTTGTACAGCATGAAACGTTGTCCTCAGGGTCCCGATGAGTCTTTTGCTTTGCGATAAGCTTGATAGTTTATTTTTAAAAACAAGTTCTTTAAGATATTTTCTATCCTGACAACTAATTCACGGTATTGCGGTCCATTCCGTTGCACACTGCCTGCTAGGAAGTGGTCTTGATAGTCACAAGCACGAGGTGTTTCATATGAAACTCTAAACTCTTTGTCTAGTACGTCAACAGTAAAAATTTCATAGATTTAGTACGCTAGACGAAGCATCAAGTTTCGTTTGTCTCATTGGAACAAAGATGTAAAAATGGGTGTACTGGTCATTCCATGTCCGCTCCCTATATATGCCTATTTGAACCAGCCTATCTGGACAATTCAGTAGGGCAACATCAAGGAAATCCAATCTTCTATCCTGTTCCACTTCCGCAACGAAATTCAGCTTCCTGTGAGCTGAGTTAGCTAGTCAGTATCACTTTTGTCATGGACGATACAGCAAACATAATCTATTTACCGTATTTACAGCACGTGCTGTTCTGTAAACTCTGCCAGCTTTGTTCTTGTGGTCATTCCCGTGAAAACGTCAGCCAGGAGTGGGCCTACCGACGAACCCATTGCGACCCCAAACTTTTGTCGATAGATTTTCCCATCGAAATGAAAGTGGATAACCCGCGTACAGGTTAGCAGAAACTTCTTGAGTTACCCATCCGACATTTCAAGTTTCATATCACTCGGGCAGATCTGATGAATCATAAAACGAATTGTCTGTCCGTATTAGGTTCCACGCAATCCTGACTTGGTGACTATCCTCATGTTAACTGAGTTGTGTTTTTTGAAGACGCCACAATGGAAACCAACGTCTTGCCACTTTTTAACATCTGATGAAATCAAAATTGGCTGTGGTAGAAAAATAGGGACAAAACAGAAAGTGTAGAGGAAAGACTGTCCGAATTATTCGGGGCGATTACACAATTGCACATGCTTGATGCACGCGTCCTCGAGTGCAATCACATAGCAACCAACTGCCCTCAGTTTAAACAAAGCTCTTGGTTTCGTCAAGGCGCTGTATAGAGTACATGTCAGGAAATACAAATTACTTTCCTCAGGCGTCACCTAGGTATTCACAAACATGCTGCGGGGAATAATCCATGGAATCATATTGAGATTAGTGAAGTCGATGCTGATGCTCTCACGGACAACCTTGAATATTTATTACTACTAAAAACAAGTTTGGTGTTCATACCAGGTTCTCTCTTTCACTCCAGCGGAAAGCTACGTGAGCAGAATGTTGGCGTGTTAATGGACTCGATTATAGACCGATTGCTGCCAGATAATTTCACTTTCAAATTGGAAACAAATGAATTCAGTCGCCTCAGTACTAACTGTAAACTCTACACAGTTTAGGACAATAAATTGCTAAAAGACAACGAATACCCGGACTGGGCTCACTTACGTCCTTCCAGCTAGTATTTTCGGTACCAAAGCAGGAGAACACAAAAGACTATCTTTCAAGGATGATAGGTGTTTTTTGCAAAATGGATGAATCACTTCAGTGGTCTGGCCTTCCAACAACTAACGACTGACCAATGCACGCATACTCAAAGCATCATTCCTTTGAAGTACGAGAGGAACATGGTCCGATGACTAACAAGCAGAACATAAGAGACTTGCACATCGATTACATCAGGAAGTGGTAGTTAAAAAAACAGTTAAACCTAGCGAGGATAGCAACCGCCAGAGGTTCTCGGACGAGAGTTGAAAGGGGAGGAAAGCAAGAAGTTGCATGAACAGCGGTTCAAACTTAATATACATCGTTTGAACAAATGATGTGAAGGTACCAAACAGTATATCAGACAACAAACTTCAAACGCATTCAATGGCTTCTAATGAACAGCACATCTGATAGGAGCAGCAATGAATTTAAAACGACCATCTGCATTTAACCAACAGCGACATCGAGCCATAAGATATCCTGGTCCCGATCAACAAACGCACACACATGAGACATTATCGACTTCCATACATGCAGACTATCACCATACAAATCTGGACATGTCTTTCAACTATTGTCGTCCGCAGTCGTCACAGGCGATTCCCGTGCTTGCTGGTATTCGTAACGTGATTACCACACCGTTTTAGAGAGGTTTCCATTAAACTCCGCTTGTCACTTCATGGTGCGGTAGGTATTAACTAAAGTCACACGGATGTGAACGCACAATTTCCGCTCAGCTGATCAAGCCAACAGCCGGTGGAGTGAATCGAGGAGGTGGATGGCACAGAAGTTGTTTATTTGGGGAAACCCATACACAGATTATACGTATCAACGGGACTACGAACGAAAACACTCATTTGCACACTACACTGATCCGAGGATGTTCCGGTCGATTTGGACACTATTTCTCAGTTCCCCCGTGTGGCGAAAGCCAGTCCACATGATGCTGTTTTCCAATGATCCTTCCCGTATTTCTCCCGTATTTGTCTCGCGATCATTCCGATCAATGCTGCTGCTGAATAGTGGTGTAAGTAGTATAGTGCGAGTACACTGAAAATGTCGTTATTTTATTGTTGACATATAACGTGTATGTTAGAGACATTTATAGCACGTGCACATCTCTACTGAGTAAGCCTCCTAATGAACTTCTGACCTTTATTATCGGCGGTGACCGATTTACTGTTGAAAGTGTGTTCAACATGAATCACGCGTTTAACATACCATTCAGCAGACAATTGAAGAGTTTTATATTAAAAGGAATCATCTGCGTGTAAAGCTGTGATAATACAAGAGCGCGTGGTTCCCTTGGGGATCCCAGCGATCACAATTACTCATCTGTTTGTCTGTATGTTTGTGGCTGGGCATGTCGATCAAGAACTCGGGTGCCATTCTACCCGAGTTTGCAAGGCATTACATATAGGATTGTTTTTCTAAACAACATCTCATTCTATTGTTTCCTTGATTAAAGTTATTTGGGATGTTGGCAGAACCGTTTGTCTTGAACAAAGTACACTGCTCTTCGGAGAAGTAAATCAGGTTCTTACGAGTTGCAGTATTATGAGTATTGTGCATTTTTTGTCTGTTCTGTTTAAACGCTGATTATTGCTGTTGGTCCCAGAATGGGCTAGAATCAATTGCCCATTCTTCTCCCAGCTAAACTGAAACTATACGATTTCAGACTTTTTAACCGTTTCCTGCCTTTCTCACTGAGTTTGCACACAAGGAAAAGAGACAGCCCTCAAAAACAGCTTCACATTTTATTGTAGGTTAATTCCCAAAGAAATGCCCACGTTTACTCTTACATCTTTATTTATATTTAGTAAGTTATGGTTTCTGTGTCGATTCCCATTAGCTTACAGATGTATGAAATGACAACTTAAAATGTTTTTTTTTCGAAATATGTTCAAAAGTTGATCTAATAAATTTTGTTTGTTGAACTATTCACATGGGATTCACAGTTTGCATTAACCATCACGATAAGGCCAGGCAGCGTTCACCCTTACTTTCCGCTTAAAATCTACAGCGCAAATGAAACGCATTTCTTTTGCATTCTAGTTCCTGGTATACCGATCTGTGCGTGCCACTTGTACTGAAGTAATCATTAAGCGTAATATGTTTGGACGAATCGCTTCACGGACAATACAGTCTCTACGGCATGCGAAAAGGAAATTGCTCCAACAGAAAAGTTTAACCTTTCTTATTCTTTCGTTAGATCCTGGGTAGGCATTCGTCTAATCCCCATTCTTTGGTCTCATTTAGACACACGGCAGTTTAGATTGTATACATGATCGAAGTGCGTAGTTATAGCAAAAAACTATACCAACATTTCCTATCAGCGCAGTGTCCCCTGCCGTCTACACAATGAGTGGTGTTTCATTCGGTGCCAACCGTTGGATTTCAAATATGGGTTTGCTGATTTGAGAATACATTATGCTTCCTTCAATTTCAGGCGTGTCGATACCACTCACATGTTTTACTCTCAGTTCAAGATTCTCTTAGGGGGTTCTTTGGGTTCTAACGTCAAACCGGATCATACGGTTAATGAGTGTATGGATAAGCTGGACACATGAGCGGTCCACTCAGGTTCGCATAGGCCCCGGTCATCATCATCGTCGTCCATGTGGCTAGGTAAATCGAACAGACCTGGTCACGCGTTTTGGACCGGTGACCAACCGGGCTGCCATGACCGCAGAGGGCTGAGCTGAGACACTCAGAATAATTTATGGATAACGGCCTCCAAGCTTGGGGAAATTGTGTCCGAGTTAGGTGGCACACCATTACAAGCACATTACGGCCCTAGGTGATCTAGACGTGACCCAGGCGAGGCAAACGTCCTATTCTGAGTAGCTTGGGAATCCGCGGATCACCGTGCTAACAGAACAGTGTGGCTACAGACAGGCTAGCTGTAACTGACCGTATTTCAGTAATGCGGTTGATCGAAACAAGGATGGACGCCGGGGGTGATCGACCAACTGTGGAAACGTGTTAACCGATGACTCATAATGAATCAATCAAACAATTTACGATGGAAACTAGCTACTGAATGCGTACCATATGGGTGCTCCACTTCACAACCATTTCCTGAAGGGTTTCTGTCGTAGAACTGAGCTTACCATCAGTTCTAATAAGTTCCAGCCTACCCAATTGTTCTTTCTGCCGTATGAATTTTCCTTAACTTCATACATGCACTGGTTGTCACCCTCCCAAATGACATTAAACCCCGTTTCGGAACACAAAATTCCTCACTCTTTTCTTTGAACATACTCATAAGCGAAATCTCCTGTCACGATCAACTCAAAATGCGACGCACTCACTCATTCAAAACGAATTAACAAACTCGTTAGTGCTCGTATCTGAGTATTGCTCGACCTTCTGATTAATGATAAATACAAGTTCATCGAGCCATCATTTCTCATTTGAACCTACACAGTAAGCTTCGCTGGTTTATTTAATTGTTCATCAGATATGGACCAATGCGGTATTGGTATATGATACTGGGAAAATGGCTTATTTCGGGCTGAATCATTAGTGACCACTTTGTTCATCCTTTCCGTTGGCTCAAGCAATGAATACGCTATATGCATCCAAGTGGAGAATTTCAAGCTTTCTGCTCAATCATATTTTCCGCAACCGGAGGACGATTAAATCAGTGCACATGAGTCTTATAATACTGATACTAATTATGAACCCCGCGGTAGAGTTTGCTTAAGGTCACAATTCGTATTAACTGAGGGATGATTTGTTGGTTCACTTTCATGCATATGATTTACTCATCTTTTGACTGTTAGACGTTTAACCACCGGAGTTTGATGTAACAGTCTGACACAAGTCAGTATCTTATCAATGGTTTCTACTGAGGAATCGAGTTGGCTACCAGTTACAACTGTTTTAGGCTTTTTCTCTCCTTGTCCTCACCACGGGTTCTTAATATGACATCATCTCTCAGTGACCGGTTACTTAATCTTGTCTTCGGACTTTAACCATCATTGTGGACATAATTCAACAGATATCTGTATTCATTTAACGGTATGCCCATCGACACAAAACAGTTTAATAGTGTGAAGTGTGAACTGTTATTAATCTGGTACTTAGTTAGTCAGACGGTTCGGTCAGACTGGTGCTTCATGATTAGGTCACCTATCAAAGTGAAAGGAAGATATTCTGTCAGACTATTGCCGCCATCTCTTACAATATTTGCGCTGGTGCAACTGAAAGCAGCAGACAGGTACTTACACAGAATGAACTATTCACTCAACTACCCGCAATCTCATACTCACCCTTGGTAAAAACCGTGATTCTCAGCCAGCGTGGAAAGCATCAACGCCTACCGTCCGTGTAGTCCTGGTGGGGTCAGTCGGTGAATCATCGCAGGCACAGGGAATGCATGCTGTGCCATTACCTTAAGTACTTTCGGTCAGCATGCAAATGTGTCAACAAGTTCTCTCGACAAGTTGCGCATTGGTGATGAGAACAAATCCATTATCATCCACGGTCAACCAGGGCAAACCAGCCGTTGATTGTCTCAAGAATTGAACAAGTGATTTGGAAGGTACGCATAAGACTCAGGTGGTTTTCCTGAATTTGTCGAATCGTGCCGTAATAATAGCGTACTTAAAGTGTAAATACCGACATTCGGAGAAAGGGGCTGATGAACTCATAACAGACTTGTCAGCACAGAAGAAATGGAATACGTTTTTCCACCATTTTCAAAAGAAACAGATTTTTCAGCGCACAAGTTATCCCGTCTACTCAAGGCCATTCAGTGCTGGATTTATCTTATGTTGTAACACACTGACTTGCACCCATACTTATTTCAGAATGAAGTTTAGATTCGACGAAGTAATCAGGAGAACCGTTCAGAATAAAGCAAGCGGCTTTTTAAATTCTGTCTCATAACCGAACACTGACTAGGGATATTACTTTCTTCCACGAATCTATCTAATTTTGTGGCGGATAAAGAGGACTTTCCGCGTGATGAAGTAGACACAAGACAATTTCAACCCTAAGGCTTTCTCGTGGTTTGATATGCAAAAAATCACTCGCTCAAGCTTCTGCCTTCCAGATTATGGAAGGTTAAAGTATCCCACCTGTTTTGTTGGTTCAAATTGTCGAAATTAAGAGCGTATAATATTCTGGTTACCAATGGAACAATGAGGACTTTTTACAACCTAAGATGACAGCGGATGGTCATTTGGTGCAATTCCACATAAACTGTGATAGTATAACAATTTCAACGTCCGTAACTGGTGTACAGTTAGTTAGCTATCAGCGTCCATAGTTCTCATTGGGGCAGCCGTAAATCTAGTGAATTTATAAATTTCTTTTGCCCTGTCTAAATTTATTCCAGTATCATCTACCAAGTCGGTGACGGGTTGTTTACATCAGTGTTTAAAACTTCCGCTGTTCGCTTTCCCTGAAAACTGACATCGCAGACACTTGCTATTCTTTTGTCTTCAAGCTAACAACATACGATTAAAGAGTCACGAGATATGAAAGAATGAATTTGGTGATAGTCTGCGGTGATATGTTCTGCCACACGCACCTCGGGAAAATGCTCAAGGATCCAGAATTCATCGTAGGAAGCTCCTATGACTAGCGCCAAATTCTATGGGACTGAGTTTGATCGACGGTATATGTGATGTGATCAGACACCCAACGTAGCAACCAGTGCACAGATGACACTTCTAATACGTTTCCCAACGTGAATGACAGTTCAAGTGGTTAGTGTAGTCATCTGAGGGTGCTAGAAGTGTGATAACACCATTACACTGCCACATTTTTGTGGTGGATTGTCAGGCCGGAGCTGCGAGTTTTCTAGCGCTCGGCCGAATACCTCAACGCGGGGGAGGTACGCTCAAAAGCCTGCCGCGATCGAATCAAGAACAACGTGCGTGACCGGATGAGTCATCGCTCGACTGGATCGGACCAACGGGCGAGGCAGGGCAGGCGAAATGCGACAGACGGCCAGATCGGAGGCGTGGTTTTTCCAACATTTAGAGGAACATCTCGACACGATGTTGGAATACGGTCAAGGCCAACACTGGGTGGATGGCGGACAGCGCGAGCAGCCGGACGAGCCATCGCGCAAGGAAATCGGACAAACAGACGAGGAATGGCAAGCGGAAAACCCTCCGATAGAAGGCACCGGTCACACACGTAAACCGGTTAGAAGCGCACACGACGTGTGAACGGAAACCGGGGGGTGTTGCGGGTTGGAATTATGACTCATAAACGAGAGAGAGAGCGTTGCATGTGACTGGCGATTTGAACAATAAAGATTGTGCTTTATTGGACGCCTTCTCGCTACACTATGATACACATTCAACCGTTCTATAGGAAACTGTTCAAGAATGAGTATGACTGAAGAGGCTTATGTCGTTTGTTTTGTACTGGGCATCCAAATATCCGACAATATTGGATTAGTGTGATGTTGGGTTTGCAGGAAATCAACTGTTTCTTTGTGTTAGGTCTCACATAATCCTGACCTGTCAACTGTTTTCATGTTTGCTGTGTTATATTTGACCTGAAGATGACGCATGAAATACGGACGATTTCGCTATGTTCCAACTTATGGTAAAATCACCAGGTCAAACTGGACTGTTGAAATCTCGATCTGTTTAGGAATATGCACGATTTTTCAATGTAGCCTGTTTTCTTTAGTAGGACACCTTCAGACAATTCATTCGGTTTCGTTACTAAAATACTTGTGACAGCTGTGAGTACATTATGATATCAAGTACTCTTGCTCCAGTAGAATACAAGTCGATACACCGTTAACAACATATTCATAGCATATGTAAAAAAGACTGGGCTGGTGCTGGTTTTGTGTTAGAATCTAAAATGGGACAATTCTATCCAGTCTTTGTTATAGGTGTTAAAACTGTATCATGTGGAATGGACTCCAAATTAATTTCGGATAGCAAAATTTTGGGTTCGGCAGTGGTTCCCTTAACAGTTCTGCGTTTTGTCTATAGTTTCCACTTACGCAGTTTCAAAAGTATAGTGAATACCACAGAAAGTAACTATTTGTGCGGTTCATTCTGGCAGGTGAGATCGCGAGTAGCAGCGTTCATAAATCAGCTGCGAGCGTTAATTCCAAGAGTTGTGGTTGAGTGATGCCAAAATTTTGATCTCCTACACAGAAGTTATTACTTAAGTGCATAACTACCGAAAATGTTCAGTGACATAGTTAGTTCTATAATTAGTGCACGAAGGTTCACCTTAGACTGGAAATATTACAGGTTATACTTTCTGTGCCAAGTCCAACATACAAATGTTTAGGTAGTTAGGGTTCGCTTTCGATCCGCACAGTTCATATCTTACTGATCAACGTTTACTTCGCAAATTCTTTAAGGTGATCCAGGGAATTTTATCTGACCAGATTCCAGTGCAATCGACTGTCAGTCAAACGATTAGCAGTTTGTAAGGTTTCTATCCTTTCTGTTAAAACTGGCAATTCAAAAGAGTTGTTAACCCACTTGTTTCTGGCTCTGCAATATTTTTCATAACTTACATGCGGACTGCTAATCCAGTGTACGTGCACCCAAAAACGGAACGATCAGAAAAACATTTATGAGAATGACAGAGTAGCGAACAAGACTTGTTTTCTGTGTTTGATCATCAGGCTAATTACAACACATTCCTTTACTTTGGATACATATTTGATAAAACCACACTAGTTGAACGTAGCCCGAAAAACAACATCCGAACTCGAACTGGAAATCGTATATTTTTCATCATATGACAGCGACATATGTAAAAATGATTATGACAAGCCCGTAAGACATGATGTCTGTCTAAACCACTTTCAATCAAGAATCGTTTGTATTGTGTTTACATGATAACGAAGTGCACATTCAAGAGATTGATAATATCTTTTTGTCGCCGGCCTTTTTATGATCCTGTTTATTAAGCCTTTCATAACTAAACGGATGCCACATACACTTTCACTATCTGAATACGTAACAATCTATATTTGTTAGGTATCACTATGGAAATTCGCTGACACGGAGCAGCATAATTACACCCAGAATATTGTTTTGTTTTCTGGTTCCCTTGTGAGGTGTATACAAATTTAACCATTTGAGAAGACGGAATGGTGGTGGTGAATATCGGTAAGCTTTCGGTTGTTCTGTCTTACGTATCCCCGCGACGGACTTTATTCATTCCCTGCATTCATATGATCTCGAGCGAAGGCGTTATTCTATCTAACCACCGCCGATGTTCATTGAACGGGATGCACACCACAACTGTTAATTAGAACAACCAGGTAATCGTTCTCTACGTCGGTGTTTATTTAGAAAGTCATTGCCGTATATGTCACAAAGCAAGAATACTGCACAGTGAACAGTCAGAAATGTTGAAAAAGTGGCAGACTTCCACGCAATATGTTGCACCCCTGTAGTAAGTTGTCATTCGACCACGCTCTTCACTCAAGGGGAAATTTCTCCTTACGATCAACAACCCTTAGTTAATGTGCAGTACACGTTATATGTATTGCCCTCTTTTGCTTAATGCGAACTACATACGGTTGAACATTTTACTTTCTCGCCATCAGTAGGTTCGTTGGCTTAGTCTCACTCGGCTGTATGAGGGTGATTCAGATGGAAATGAATATCTATAACTACAGGGTGCATTGATTAAAACTCCAAGGTAGCTGCCCATTACTTTCCAACTATGAGGAGCTCGAATTCGGAACATTTTTTTCAATCAAACTTTTGAACGGGTGTTTTGATAATCCAAGGGTATCTTAATAAGAATACTCTTCTTCTTGTTTCGTAAGAGAATTGAAGTCATTCTTTCGGAATTTTGTTCTTACCGGTCGAAATTCTGTTTCGCTGTTGGTATCCATCGGTGAATTTGAACGAAAGGTGAAATGCACACAAAACTCTCATATACCCTGTGAAGGAGGAGATGGAACGCAGGTACAGATTTTTTGAGAATTGCAGTAACACAAACACAGCACATAATGAGATGTTTCACTAAAAAGAGTTACATTCCAGTTTCACATCTATTGACCTACTTCATTGTCTAGTGTTATCAGTAGGATTTCGACGTGTATTATTTGTGAGGTGAACCTGCTGATCCCTACCTTCCTGACTATCTAGCTACCCTTTTCAGAATGTTACACTTCAGTGAGCGGACAGTGTTCTTGGGGTGGATGTTAAGCTTCCAGATAATTTCACGGTACAGCATTTACTGTCAGGTTGGCAGCAGCTTGGTAACAACACATATCAAGTCTTCTCATTCTGGACGATAAATACCCCCATGCAGTTGTTAGTACTAATTAATCACAAATGTGAAGTACGACGACTTATCCTAAAATCCTATTTCCTTTCAAAAATATGGGCTTATCACGTGACTAGACAGATCATTATTCTTATGAAACGTGGTAAAAATCCATAATGCAGACAGAGGATCTCACGCACTTGACTAGGTTGAGATAAAACCGATAAAATTGTACCGACCAAATTAATCGATGGTACCAGCTAGAATGTCCAAAAGTGGGGTCACAAATGGCCAACCGGCCGCCGAAATTATGGTCAACTGGACGCAGCGGAAGCAACAAAGCAATTTTCCTATTTTTGTAGCTCTCACACGCAGCGACGCAGTTGTTTCGGTATCTATTTTTGATTCAGACTATTGGAACAATTTAGCGAAATTTTTGCTAGTGTCGTGGCAAAATGTTTTGCAGTTTCGATTACGGCGACTCGACAGTTGTCTTCTTACGAGATGCTTAACCAAAGGAAAAACAGTATTAACTAAAAACGTAAATGTTTTAATCTGGCACACTCAGCAGGCCTACAGGCTTGGATTTTAATAGTGACTATTCTTTGCACTGCACTAGTCGGTTGCGTAACCCTGCGCTTGGCAAATTAGAATAATTCATTCAGTAATGTGTACTCGACAGTGTCAGTAACTCATATTCAGATGGCCGGGTAAACCAGGCTATCTTCAAAGTAAAAACAAACAAACAGAAAAGCGGTCGAAATGATTGGAATTTACAAAGCATTATTTAAAAAATTACGATGAATGTGCTCTCGCACCTTGAATGTGAATTACTCGGATACACAAATGATTTGATTGGAAAGCGTTTGGAATAGAGTAGCCAAACAAGAGTCCGCAAATCGTCATCAGTCACCAGGACGTAATTTCACTAAAACAATCGTATACAAATGAAGGTGGGAGCGTATGAAACAAAACGATGGAATAGAATTTTGATAGATAAACAATAAGAGTTACAGGAGAGAGAAAAGCAGACATTTTATGTGCAGTCATGGTTAACTGTTCACTGCACATAGTAAAGGGGAGTAGAGAAAAGTTTGGGATCGAATTTCTACAAACAAACCAAATATGCCCCCAACAAATTCGGCATTCCCCAGCATGCCAAACATAAAACGAAGAATGTACTAAACGAGCTTCAGTAAATCCAACAGCAGGTGTGCAGCAGTTCTGTTTGCAGCTGAAACTCTTCAATGGCAATGTAGAAGATTCCAGACATTTACTCATTTTGGTAACAGACGTGTTATCTGATGAACCGAGACACAAGCTCTTGAGATGAGAACAGGTAGGCGTAGAGCAACTAAACATGCAGTTATAGAGATCCGTTAGTTGACTGTTCGAAAACAGTTCACTTGGTAAACACCATCCTAGTCAAAACAGATGTGTTTAGAGCTGACGTTTTCTTCTGTAGAACAACTTGTATAACTTTTACTGAGGAAGGCTGCCTGAATTGGTTTAAATGTTGTGTTGCAACTTGTTCGTGACGTTTTTGTTGTTCTCAACCCATTTAACTTCATTACTGATTTTAACTTGCTTTCGGTGATTTAACACAATTCAATCATTGATGGATGATCAACAGTTCTATTAACGCTGATACAAACGGTTGGGTTAGTGAGAGCACCTCTCAAATCCGTGTATTTGTCGGATAAAGTGGTCGAAAAGATTGAAGTGTATACAACAGTATTAACATAATTATCATGAAAATGCTCTCTCGCTTTAGTTGTGAGGTAACCGGATACTTGAATTATCCATTTCGAAAAGCATCCAGTATACGGCAGTTTCAAAATCACTTCACAAAACGGGGGTTGTGAGGCGCAGCAGAGAATAGTTGAGTGCACACGGATTGAATGTAAAGTAGTACATCATACACGTTTGTCCTGGTTACATTTCAGATCTTTACGTCAGCGTTGTGCACAGGGGTTCCAGATCACCGGACAACCAGCCGAACAAGGAGGATAATTTTGCTTAAACTATCGCTGCATTTTGTGTAATGTGTCTCAAAATACATCGGGTTGCCCTTCCAGCCATATGCCAAATCATCAATCAACAAGCTGTTGGCTCAGAAAAACAGTTAGTTCTAAGTAAATCTCATGGCGCGCCAAACAATAACAAGCAAGAAATCTTGAATAAACACACAGTATTAGCCAGGAGTGAAGCAAAATTAATATTTGCACCATCCGTGTGCAGTCGTGGTAAGAACTACCTCATAATTGGTCGCTGGAAGCAATAAAAGACAGGTGAAGGTCAGCTTGCCAGAGACGAACCAAACGGACCTTAAAAAAATGAACAACTGTAGGAGTTAAATTAGGTGATTAGACATTTTAATGAGCTGGGGAGTCCTGTTGTTCATGAGCTTCTGTAATTAGTCTAGTTTGACTGCCAGCATGTTTGAAAAACCTAGGTATCTAACCTTCTCTAATAGCGTCCAGATCATACCGCCTTTATAATTTGTCGATGCAAGGCTTTTGAGAAGTGTGCGCCGGCCGATCCACACGTTTCGAGGAGCCATCTACCAACGAATTGTACCACCACAATTAGAACAGTACGAAATAACAAGTGAAGGATAGATAAATATCATACTGAGTTTACGTGTGTGATCTGTTCAACACGTCTAATGATAGCGGCTGAAAATTACCCGAATTAGTAGGTGGGGAACAGAGCAACTATTGCAACTCAAGTGAAAATGAGTGCTCCCCAGGAAGCCTGTTGAGACAGTGAGCTAATACATTATATCACCCCTGCAAATAAACGTTAAAAGTGCCATGCCGTCGAGCCTTACGTGTTTCGACTTACAGTTGCGTTGTCTTCTAACCCATCTTAATTTGTCTATAATTCACGATAGCCAAGAACTCGGAAATTAACAAAGGTTAATCACAAGCAAAAGTGACTGAGAGTTAAAAAATGATGATTCAGTAGTACTTAATGAGAGGTCAGTGGCGAAGTGTTCAGTACAGCTGAGCTTTGAAACAGCGACCGGGATTCTTATGTAGGCCATGGCTAATATATGTATTACTGATGAAGTCTAGTGTTTCTGTCCAAAAGAAGAAAGGTCTGGAAGGCATAAGGAAATGTGAGTAATGCTCGACTTGACATTAATAGGATGATCAATGTAGTTATAAAAAAGTAAGAAAAATGTGGTCCATCGAATCGATCAAAATCACTGACACGATTGTTATCATTCACTGTTCCAAACAAGCCGCAATTTTGTGTCACACGGTTCAGATCAGTTGTTTGTGTAAATGTGGACAAACGATAGCTGTGGACCACTAGAGGTCAACAAAGTTATTTAAAAGACTGAACCGATAGTTTTATTTAGAGTGTACTTGGTGATGTTACCTAAAGTCAATGGAGTCATACAGTTTATGGCGTGGCGTCTTCTTGCAGCCACGCAGAATTCGGTCACTCCAATACAAATTCCATCTTACACTACTGTGTTAATGATCACTAAAAATGTTGACGATGGTTGAAATACACATGAATAGTACCTATTTTTGTGTCGAAAACACACATTTGCCACCAGGTAAAATGTTTTTTGTCAGCCGTGTTTTACACTATTCCTTGCTGATTTGTGTAGTTAATAGCGGTTGAAGCCTTTTTCTGTTAGAAAGTTTTCCTAGCAAATACAAGCTTCCTAATGTTCATGAGGAATTTAGTTAGATGATGTGCCATACAGTTGTGTCTAAGGTCGATTTGGGGGGTAATTCCTGGAATTCGGCAACGTCCGGTCAGTTCACCACTGGTAGTTACTGCAAAATATCAATGAATTCCAGGAAGGGGCGAATGAATAGAAATCCATTTTTCCAGCTTTAGGATTAAATGAGGCCATCTTACGATAGACAGTTACATCAGGCGAATACTCCAATGCAATAGCCTTCTTATAGGAAGGATGAGAGTTTTTAAGTCACAGGCTCGATATTTCATTTGTGGACGATGACATTGTTTTACGATTTGCTGGAAAGTTTCGGGATTTTAACAGGATTTACTAATTCTACTTTGTGATAAAACTTATCATCCGGCTCACAAGTCACGTTTGAATTATTTCGCTCTGATATACTGTTCACATTTCACACTAATCTGTCATCAGTTATGATTTCTGAGGTTTGCGAGCTTCCACCATTAGTAGGGCAGGCACGGTTGAAGGAGACGTTTTAGAGGTTAGGCACTTTTGAAGAAGTTTACCACTTCTCTACACCGACTCCGCGGTAGGAAACGATGAAAGGACGTCATCCTATGCTTGTTTAACAAGTTGTGAAACTAAAGATAGACTTTCCAGAATTATCAACATCTATGTGATAAACAAATAACAAATAATGATACTGAAATTCAAAAGTGCAGGTTGCATAAACTGACCGGTAAATGTTACTCATACCAGGATGAATAGCAAATTCGTTGAATTCGGTGGACGGTAAGTTTGTCGATAGAATGAATTTTGAGATTGCCTTTTCTGGAGCCAAATCCGCCTTAGCTCCTGATGGATGAAATATCTTATAAGCCTTCTATCCGGATTGAGTGTACGAATTTGTATATCCGAAAACATCTCACTTTAATTCAATTCAACAATTTATGGTTGGTCGTCAAATATCAAATACCTCATATATTTACTTTCTAATAACACACTCTTGCACGATCACTACTAGACCGCCTTTCACATAATTTGGTTCAAAATAATGACTGATACACAACAAAGTAAATGTTGTCTTTAACAGATTTTGGGTACAGCTTTCAGTTCATAGAGTTTCGTATTTCGCAGTAAAAGTCAACGATAAAGGTAGTTTGCGCACGCGATTCAACGCACCTTCTTGTTGTCCAAAAAGACTGGTTAACGACATTAGACGGATTTAGATGGAATTCACTTTGTTCGGCAACAGACTGTCATGCATACTTACAAAACACAAAGACTCTTTGGTCATCAAATCACGCGGTAAGGCGAACTAGCACAAAAACAAAACTTACGTGCACTTCATGTTGTCTAAATCATATCCGATGGCTGGAAAATATCCACTGTATCAAAAACACCACTCACCATGTCACTGGAAGAACTAACAAGAATAGCTGATGCAGCACAAGGACTACTGGCAAATTAGAAATTGGCGACTGAACAAGATTTTTTACTGCCAATATCGATATCATTTTTTGGATTTGAAAGAATGCCAGGTGGCAAATTATCGAAACAGTCAAGTTCCCGGACAACGCTGTGTGCCTTTCTGTGTTGCGAAACGGAGTTAACGTCAGGTAAAATTTAGAATACGAAGCTTCGTCACTTTTTTCGCAGTACGCGTTGATTAAGCTAGTGGATATATTTTAATATTCGCGTTTAAGTGGAGAACATTATTCATGACGCGTATTCGTATGAGCTTCTTTTGCTTTTCCCGGAGTGTGTCTCTATTGCGGTTCCAGCTAGCACAGATCATACATACCACGACATGTTTGGAAGAATAATCACACACTATATCAACAGAATGGTTCGTCGTTTTACTGTCAGGTATGAAAAACCTTAAACCCGGGTGAAATTTAGTTTCTCCCCTGAAAATTTCAACAAATTCAAAACGCTGTCAACCACAAGATACAACTTGAAGGAGTATACAGTCCACGGCTGGCGGCATTCGATTCGCATCAGCCTGTCACAGTGTCCGAAGCCAAAGGACGCCTGCGCTTAGCCATCACTGCGATTGGCTTGCACTACACCAATTGCAGTTCCACCCACATATCCAGTGTAAACCCGAAGGAATAAAACCGGGAGGTGTGCCAGTGGGGCCTTTGTGTCCAGCCGGCCAATGCTGGTTAGCCAGTTGATTGGCTAATACGGAAAGGAAACTCTTATCTCTCGGAAACTAACCAGAGAGAGGCTGCAGTGACGAGATCTATACTAAGAAGAAAGATTTGTAAAGTGGAATACAAGAAGCGTTGCAGTATAGGAGTGCAGGTTAGGGCATCCCAGAGAGGATAAGGATGAAAACCAAGTTTCTCATTGAACTATGAAAAGCCAGGCAGCCATTCATCATACAATACACACAAACAAAGCCGAAGAAAGGAATGGTTAAAAGACCACAGACACTCAAGTTTCTGAAAAAAGAGCGGATTAATTGTCAGCGACCAGGCTGTTTGCCGACGCAGCCATTAACAGGACTATGGCACCGATGGTTCCCTTGCGTTCAGCACGCTTCCGCTCGCGGTCGCGCAATAATTGCTCGTTGAACATTCGCACGCCCGCCCAGACCGTATTCCTCCAGGCCGTCCAGTTCAACGCCGAATTTTCCCAACATCTAAAATCAATGTTACAACGTGAAAGACCTACCTGCACAACATTCTGGTACCTCCGCTTCTGACCACCGGCATTTCGCTTACCTGATTTTACTTGTCCGTACAATACCCGCTTCGATATACGGTCATCGTCCATCCGGCGGAGGTGACCGAACCAACGGAGGTGATACAGCATCAGCATGACTTCCATCCCGTCCATGTCCGCTCGCCGCAGTACCTCAGTGTTCGGAATCATGTCCGATCACCGAATACCCAAGATGCGCCTCAGACACTGAACATGGAAGCGGCTCAAATAGCTCACGTTCCGCTGATACAATGTCCACGTCTCACTGCCGTACAGCAGGATAGACAGCACCATTGAGCGGTAGACACACAGCTTTGTGGCCATCTTCAGGCTGTGATTCTTCCGGACGCGCCTTTCAAAGCGTCCAAAAGCAGCGCTAGCCTTCGCCACACGCGCTCTCAGCTCTCGGTCCACGGACAGATCTGTCGACAAGTTGCTACCCAAGTAGCAAAAATCCCCGCAGTCATTCACAGTGTCTCTATCGATGCGGATTTGGGGTGAAGATAGACAAGCAGCACCTCCACCAGAAGAAGGCTGAAAAAACGAATACGTCTTACCTGCGTTGATATCCAACCAAAACTTTGGTGCTGCCGAAACAGAGACATTTCTTCACTGTGTGCCAGCAATGAGCTATCATCTGCAAATAGAAGCATGCGCATCGTTGTGGTCTGTAACCGGGTTGGGGCGCCGAAACGTCGGATATTCAACAGCCGCCCGTTGGTCCGGCACTAGACCTCAACGCCATCCTCTCCAGAGTTCTGAAAAGCAACTGTTACCATCGCAGTCAAATATAAACTAAATAACGCTGGGGCTAGAATACAACCCTGCTTCACTCCAGTGATGATGTCAAAATCATCAGAGGTCGATCCATACAATTGCACCTTCGCCTTCATGCCTGTATGCAACAATCTAACTATATTGACGAACTTACCTGGTCATCCAAACTTACCAAGCACTGTCCACAGCGCCTCGCGGCTTACGGAATCGAACGCCTTGTTGAAGTCCACGAACAGGGCATACAGGGGCTGATTCCGTTTCCGGCACTTCTCCTGAAGCTGTCGAGCAGCAAACACCAGGTCGATTGTACTCCGACTCGCCCGGAATCCACACTGTTCTTCGGGAACATTCTCCCCCAAAACGGTCGCATTCAAGCGGTTTAGGAGGATTCTGACAAGCACATTGTCTGCACAGCTCAAGAGGCTGATACCCCAGTAGCTGTTGGCGCACTGCTTGCTACCCTTGCCTTTGAACAAGGGTACGATAAGGGCATCCTTCAAGTCTTGCGGCATCACCTTGTGCTCCCAAATGGAGTAAACCGGCTGAAGCAAGGCGCGTTCCAACGCCCGCCCGCCATTCTTCAGGATCTCACCTGGAAGCCCATCCTTGCCTGCATGCTTGCAGTTGCGCAGTTGACCAATCGCCCTCTGTAACTCCAGCAAATCTGGAGCGAGAACAAGTGAAGATTTGACGTCCTGTTGCGGCAGGCTGTTTACAGTCACCCAATCAATTGTAGCAGGGCGGTTTAGCAGGCTGCTACAGGTTTGCGCCATATTCTCATGACGTCATCCGGCTGGCTGCAAGAATATCCGGTGTCCTTGTCTACCAGTGCTTTAGTAGACTGGATAGACGGACCGAAGATCGCCTTGAGCGAATCGTAGAACTCCTTGTGTTACCGACGATCTGCGAAACTTTGCATGCGTTCGCTTTGTTTTCTCCACAAGTCCTTAATTCCGCGAACACACTCAGCCAGTTGACGGCGGATACTCCGGAACGTGGCTTTCTTCGCTCCATTGGCCTGGTCCATTGTGGATGTGGCGAACGCGGCACTCTCCCCTCGTACCAACTTGCAAATAGCCATGATGTTTTCATCGACCCAGTCCGAGCGTTTCTTGCGCTTCACACCGATCGTTTCAGTGGCTGCTTCCGTAATCTGGTTCTTCAGATGTTGCCACATACTCTCGAGGGTAGTGGATACAGGAACGTTTTGCGGACGGGCGACGACTGCACGTTGAAAAGCAGTCTTCGTATCCCAGTTTTCCAGCCGTCTGATATCCAACTTCTGCCGTTTTCCAAAAGATCTACAATAAACAGGCTTACATACACGAATGAAAAATTTGGTCCTGACCAGCCTATGATCCGTGCTACATTCAGCACCGCGCAACACGCGAGTGATGCGCACCTCACGAATATCGCGCTGCCGCACAATCACGTGTCAAGCAGATGGTGGTGACCGTTTCGTGAATGAGTCCACGTCGTGATGTCGCTCGCACCCAGCTGGAATCGGGTGTTCGTGATAGCCAGCTCGTGAGTAGCACACAGGTGCAGCAGACGATCACCGTTCTCGTTGACTGAACCAATGCCGTAGGGTCCGATGACTCCCGGCCAAGCTACCAAGTCGCGCCCAACTCGAGCGTTCATGTCGCCCAGAATAAACAGTCAGTCACTCACCGGTGCCGACCAGATTGTGGCGGACAGCTGATCATAGAACTGGTCCTTTGTATCATCAGTGTGACATTGTTGGAACATACACACTAATAATTGTAGCACACTTACCTCGACCGAGTCGCAGGCGCATCGACAGCATTCGGGGGCTGATGCCGTGCGGTTCGCTCATCATCAAAGCAATGGAGCGATCAGCAACTACAACACAGACACCATGCTCCCGAACACTGTCTGCCCGGTAACCTATCAAGTAGAACGCGCACCCAGCACCTGATTCTCGGAACTCACCTTGGTCTGCAAGCCTTGTCTCACTCAAGGCTGCTACATCGATTCCATATCGGCGCAGTTCCATCGCGATCAGGGCAGTGCGTCGTTCCGGCCGTTCTGTGGCGCTGCATCGATCCAGCAGAGTGCGCACGTTCCACGTCCCAATTGTAAGCGTCTTGCGTCCACAGGCCTGTCTCCAGTTGGTCTTCTGGGCACGGAAACCTAGTTGAGCATTATCTGCTCGGGGGCTCGTGATTGGG
Organism: Paragonimus westermani; assembly: GCA_008508345.1. NCBI lineage: Eukaryota > Metazoa > Platyhelminthes > Trematoda > Plagiorchiida > Troglotrematidae > Paragonimus > Paragonimus westermani. Next base: position 14,598 of record QNGE01000818.1, on the reverse strand, counting down.
GTGAAGTATGAGGGTGTGTTTGGCAGTAGCATATTTTCGCCTATCCACCCTGCCATGTGCAGCAGATAGGGCGTCCCGGTTTATCCTGCGCGACGGCCGATGCAGTATGGTATTTGCTTTATTTTCTATGGTCATTGTTTGTATGGGCTTCGGATACTGCCAGGATCCCCAGACCTGTTCAGGAGAGCGATTATTGCCCTCAGCCATAGCTTTTGGCTAAAAAGCCTGTACCGCAAGGCACCAGTTGACTCACACACACACGCAGACGCTACAGCATCAACCATCTAGGAGAGGATCGAAAGCCATATCAAAAGAGATCCAACACACACTCACAGGAACAGTATTACAGAGGATCCTAGCAGACAGACATGTCAGTCCGGGAAATAAAAGCATCTTGCTCAACGGAGCCAAAACACACGGTCACCACGCACAACGAACGCATATGTTTTTTGTCTGGCTGCTCCCCTTTGGCCAATCTGACACGGTTGAACCTACAACACAGCACAGCCCGCCGGATCAAAACAGCACACAAGCCTGACCACCATGCCAAGGTAGCAGAAAGGACAGGAGTATACAGTGCACTGCTGTGTCGAGCATCTTACTCTCAATGAAAGCGTTTCTCATTAGGAAAGTTACTGACGAGTCGAATGCAGTGGATCTCGTTTCGAAAAGAAGTCTCGGAAGTACGTGTGTTTCGGAGCTCCTATCTGCAACTAGAACAATGACTTTGAGGTTGATTTTACTAAGTGGACTTTGGCATTATCAAAAGAAATTGCAGGACCTAGTTCATGGGTTAGCTCCTGCATGTGAGCTGCCAGGTTCTAGTGCACTACATCCAGTGCTTATTTGTAAGACTCTGGTGTGCTCGGTGCGTCATCTCTTACGAAGTTCACTTGAACGATTTATGTCATATATAACCCAGTAGCAACCTTAGTATTTGTATGGCCACAATAATTACTATGTGCGGCTTGAAATGGTTAACCTATACAGTTAACTTGGACAAAGTGCACTTTTATCCAGATTAAAGGCCACTGCCTGTGGATGACCATTTGTCTTTCGCAACAGAATCGACATAGACCTTGGCAAGAATGGTACTCTGGCCAAGTCATTTTTTCCTAATGCGGTGAAATATATCCAAATGGTGTAACAGGAAGCAGTAAAATACTTACATTCAAGTTGACGATTTTTTGAATTGTGGCCATTCATTGCAAGAAAATTGTCGAAACGAGTGTCAACGAACCCAAAACTTTTGAACCAGCTTTATACTGTTTTTCGATCCGGCACGTTCATGTCTACAGTCAAACTTATAACTCAACCAGCCCTGGCTGCTTCATATCCCAATTTGCACTAATTAAGTATCATAATTTGAAAACCATAGTTTTCTATATCAGCCTACAAGGCCAAATATACATTGAACGTCTTACTTAAGTAATCATTAGGTGATTCAAGAGGAACATCAGCTTGCATAGGGCAGAACACAAGATGGCGTATCTGAGTCAACATTACGAAATGAAACGTCTCGGAATGTCAATATCAACGACCACAGAGATCGTATAATGTTTGGGGTGGGGGAGCTCAAATTTACCAGCAATGCTTGAAGGTTTTCTGGGTTTTTGAGAACATCACCATCAACCAACATGAAAAAACGAGGTGTACATGTTAACGCCCAACAGCTGGCGATAACCACAACGCCAGTCGAGAACAAGTCAAAATTTGGGGTGCACAATTCAACGGCAGAATGGGCTCAACTGCATTTATCTTAAAGTAACAAACAATGTACATCTTGTTTCCGGACGCGGTGCACCTAAGCTAAAATAGCAGGCACATGTACAAACGCGCGAAAGTTTTGCCGCATTTGAGACTTAAAGATATCACACTGTCGCTGAGAATTACGTAGACCTTGTTACGGGATAGTGGCGGTAGATATCTTTTGATTATGATTTAAGATAATTTCTTGTGGAATACTATTCTGGTTCCGATTATTACTATTTGAATACCATGAATGAAAATAATGGCGAGTTAAAACCGCAAGATTCACTACTTTTGTTGACACACCGGATCTACAGTTGAAACTAACCCGGAAGCGAGCTTTCCAACTAGGACAACAAGACGAATGCGTCTACTGGCGCTTGTGGGGGGTGGTTGGAAAAGGTGTACCTGCGAGGTCTTCGTGACAGTGAGTATGATAAGCATAGCATGACGTTTTTATTTGTCTAGGTCACATCTATATTGAAAGCATGCAGATGACATTCATGATGTATCCTCAATGTACACTGTAAGGTATGTAGAGTTCTTCCGGATCAACGTTATATATGTTTCACTGCAGAAATGGTACAGATGAGCTAAAATTATTGAAAATTAGTGTTAACGTGGGCGCGGAATCAATAAAATAGGCCGTCTAGTGGGTTTGTATGCAAAGCTATTGACCAAGGGATACTCGTTGCATGCATGAACGACGTAGAAGGATTCTTAAGAATAACAGTAGCAGTAGAGAGCAAGATGAATCAACTCTTGTTAGCGCCGACTAGATGGTCTCCATGGAAGTTGCGTAAGTGAATTGAATAGCTTTATGTAAGTTCAGCTGTCTTATCTAAGTCCAAGGTCGTAGTTGATCGCACATACATAGACAGGTTTATACATCTGTTTGGTGTTTACACACATGCAAGAAAGACGAGAGAAGCACAGTAGCACAGAAAGTAGTCCATTGACCTAGTTTCTAAAGCAACGACGTGAGAAGTGAGTAAAAAGGGAAGTAGGCATACAGCTGCTCACAATCTGATTGCCTCAAATGTCAACACAAACTTCCGGCTAAAAATTCTCTTTCAACATAACCTTGAAAAACTTGGCCAACTAAGAATCACGAGTTGCAACTGGTTTCAACTGGAGTCGGCATAACTTCCAAAGCTTGCCGACGAACTGGCCTGATCATGTCCCACTAAATATCTGTTTCACTACCGACTTTAATTGCGCTCACTCAAGCATCAGTAGCCGAAAGCCCTGAAAAGTGCTAGATTGGTATACAGGATTTTGCTCGTTACGAGTGTAACAATGATCCCCTAGCTGAATATGAAGTCGAGTGTGGAGCCTGAGACAACAGAAAACATCGAATAACTTACTTAGTTCGTCCGGTCTACGATGACCCAACTGGAGTCACAGAGCCAGACTTCCATATAGGACGACTGTTTTCTGGCGGTAACTCACAACCTCAAAACGGACCTGTTCACTATGGCTGAGAAAATGCGATCAATAAACATGCACGCCTTGCAGTCGTTTATATAGTCGTGGGGAAATGATACTCGGCTCAATGCTGTTATGGTAACCGGTGTGCACCGAGCCAACTAGAAAGAAAAAAGCTGAACCACTAGACTGTTCGAACACTACATAACCGATTGAAGAGGGATACTAATACCTGCACAGTTGTTACCGCAATCTGAAGAAACGCTCACAGAGCAAACATTGGCCTCCTCAACTCCAGGATGTTGCTGGTTCCAATACTGGTCCCATGAATTACGGTAGTTCTTATAAGTTTCTGTAACACATTCGGTCAAAATGTTGTTGGATTGCATTTAAATATCTTGGTTAGGGGTGGATGAGGCTTGCAGTTATGACATACCGCCGATCATTTCACCAACAGTAACTGTTTCACAAGTTACAAATCCAGACAATGACTTGCCGTTACATTTCATCGGCATATAAATCAACATTACTTTCTCCGAGTCTGATTTTCGATATTATGAACTCTTATCTTAATTGACAAATTTTATAAGATAAGCTTTCTATGGGAAGATCCACTGAAGGAATGTCTTGAAAACTCAACCGTAATATCATTACATATCCTCACAGTCCTGTGAGCCAAAGTACGAATGAGGATTCTTTATTGACTGAACCAGACGCAACGCAAAGGTGAGCCTATCGGCCTGTCCCAGCTTGAATCCTGTGAACACTTCCCTGAACTTGACAATTTGCGAGCAGATTCAGTGCCACAATCACGGAGGACATTCGTCCATCATTTTCAGCTTTTATTAAGAGTAGGATGTGCCGTGTTCGCCTGAGGGAGAAAACTATTTAGCCCTATAATCTTGTCGATTATGCCGGTGATATAACTCACGTATACTTTTGTAGAACTCCAAATTCAATAATTACGTTGGGTGGGGTTCTTTTCATGATTGCCATAAAAATATCTACAGACATTGGGCGTAAGGTTGAGTATCACAATCAACTCCCATCAGTTTTTAACAGTACATTATTCGGACAAACTGTAGGAAGCTGCCTGATGATGTTCCGTTGTTAGCGTACACTCAAACATTCATAGTGAATATGTCCACACTTGTGGTCGTCAGATTCTGTAAGCTGTAAATTTTGTAGATAGAGGACATACATAGTAGGGCAATGCCATTGCTCTCACCGTCAATTAACAGATGAATTGGACGAACTACACCGTGTTTGTTGGCAAATGTAACGTTATATAAAAGGTTTGATTATGTAACTCTGTTCAGCATTGCTTTAGACGGTTGCAGCAACTATTCATCATAAGCGCCTTAACAGTTCGTCTAACTCCCTAGCTTATTATGGGCTTAAAGAACAAATTATCACTGATTTATTGATCAGATAAAAAGCAAGTTTTTTCATGTATTTTATTGCCTTGTAAACTGTGAGGAATGAAGATTTCCGATCTATGCTGCCTTGCACACGCTACAATTTTTCATCACGGTGCGAAAGTCATTTTCATCCGCCCACAGTTTGAGGGAGATATAGACGTAGACAGAAGTAATCGCTGTTATTGCGCTACTTTCAGCCCCACTTTCGCAGCGTAGTACTGCGTGGCTAGGTTTTGGAAGACGTATTTGTGCTCGGATGAAAATCCAGATGAAACTCACCAGTAATCTGTTTGTGTATCATCGTTCACACTATGCCCTGGATGGTCTTGCTAGTCTAGTCCATTCCACTCAATCATGGCTTGATGGGGAATGAGGAGCAGTCTGCATATGTTTCAAGTCTATAACGACCCCTTTGTAAGTGTTGCTGCAGCGGCGCCGCTTCAATTTCTCAAGCTTCAGCTGTCGACCTTTTACACAACTACTTAACAAATCGTAACCGGTTTGCACAAATAAGCGCTGATCGTTTTTATCACATGCCGTGGTGACCTACAGGGTCCAAGTGTGAAGAAGTGCGGGATCACGAGTTGTCTATCCCGGGCATAAGAGTGTTTTGCAGTGATGAGGAAATCGGTAAGGAAGTGGTGTAGCCTGTACTTAGTGGTTAAACCTGAAGGTTTCAAGTGCTTCTGATAGGATGGTACTCGGTCTTCCGGATTCCGTATGGAAAGTAGATAACGTCATTCAAGATTTTACTCGTTTACTTAGTGTAGTCTACAGACGGCCTTAGGTGCTTACGGATGTCGAGGTGACCTTTGACAAAGCAGTACGTTTTCGAATGCTGAAAACAGAATGTTTCATTCAGCAGGAGCCAGACTTCAAAAATCTCTTGGTCAATACTGTAAACTCAACATCTGCTTTGGATTTCTTCGGAAAGTTAATGGAAGCTGGATCATTTCAGCAGGTCCGACATTTCTGATGGTTGGGAATAGTGGTAGTGTTGTTTGTAGCTCGGGTTGATGGTTTTGGTATTGATATATTCGTATAAGCTGAAACACTTACGCTCTGATGATGTCACCTCGTTTGGTGATGAAACGTTTGCAACCTAAATGCCAAGCTCGGCGAACATATCAATACCAAAACTATCAACCCGAGCTACAAACAACACCACCACTATTCCCAACCATCAGAAA
>QNGE01000817.1:171910-220943 GCA_008508345.1 Paragonimus westermani | reverse complement strand
AACCAACGTGTCCCAAACTCGAACACCGAATATCAGCATGTCCACACCTTGCAGAAAAACCGAGCTGCAGGTCAAGGTAATATGATGGCTTTCATCGTTCCCCTTTTCATTAACTGTCAAATTTGCAGACAACTTTGTTTAGTAACAGTAACATCCATACTGATGTGCCTGATTAGTCACCATCATCTCTAACGTCTCCAGCTGGAAAACGTGGCTTGACTGTAATCGAAGACTTCTTGAGTCACTGTTGTACAGCCCTTACGTATTGGTATTAAAGACTCACTTACTGCTAACGATGTTGAGTAGCTGGGCTTCCAGCCAAGAAGAACACCGGCTTACATTGAACTGATTAGCTAGTGCGCTTGGGAAAGTGAATCTGTATTAATTGAGCGGACATTTCATCATCGTCATAGGCAGCACTACATCAGTGGTTCACAACATTCCTAAACCACAATCCTTTCAGGATCACAATTTTAACTGACTATTATTCCCACTAAACACATATTCGAGTTTTAGTCACATCGAAGGTATTGAGGATAGGGTTGCCGTTCGTTCTGACAGTGGTCCAGGAAGTGACAAATTAGCGAATGAACACAGACATAAAATAAATAGACGAAAAAAATAACATGATGGAAGGGCACGAGGAAGAAGAGTTAAAAATCTCACGAGCAAGGCTCACCATAGACTGCGACACACTGCTGTGTCCAACAGCGTCTTCAGACAGTGATGTAAACAGCCGTGCACCTTCCAACGTGGTGGCCGGTACCTACCAATCTTACTTCGCAAGGTGGCCAAGATTTATTATTTATTATTACACTGTTTTTACTCCCATGTTCATCGCGACTGTATTCATTACTAACGTGATCGTTATTACTGCCACGTGGATACGAACTAACCACATTCACGTGGTTCCTCTATTCTCCTTCGTATTACGTTTCCCTTTTCTCAGACCCTGATGTAAGCAGCCATGCATCTTCCAACGTGGTTTCCAATCTTGCTTCGCGCTATAATAAGTGTATTTCAGCTACATATGATAAACACCACCCGAAGTGGTTGAAACGTCGATTGTGGTCGAGTCTTTTGCAAAGATTGACAACGTTGGAAAGATTTGTCTCGTGTTTCCACAGCAAATGTCCCAACCTCATAGTAGCATGTTATAGGTCTATCCTACCCGAACCTTTTCATGACACAAAAGCACGGTGGGTCACCATAATGTAGCGTTTGGTCACACGAATGCGTTGCACGAGAATTGCAGGTGCTCACAGTGATCCAGGAGGTGACTGAACACCAGAAACGTTTCATAAAACGTCAGCAACCCCAGAAACGGAAACTGAGAATGGTGAGTTGGCCAGAAAGTGGTGAATCATATCTTAAATATGATAGGGTAATGCTAACAGTCCACCGAGTGGAGAGTCATTATTCAGGCATACAGGCTACCTCTAGCCCTAATTAATGGTAATCATTCCGTTTCTGCCAAATCAAAGTGTGCACTCCTGTTTTGACAATTACGGAAGAGGTTAAGTTGACAGAACCGTCACGGATTTCACCCCAAGGATGTACGAACGCTTCCCCAGCTAGATTCACCAATGATTCTCACAACTCGACGTAGTAGCCGTAGTCATTTCTCAACCTTTATGTTCGTCTGTTTGACCACACATCCTTTCAGCCAACCTTAACTTGAAATTATCCTCATCCTTCACCACCGTAGGGTGCCATCACAAATCACGGTTGTTTAAGTTTGCCGAAGTCGCTGTGATAAATGGGTTCAAACCAGTCTTGGATTAAAAAACAAATACTTGTACACCATTGTCTTAACCTGTAGTGATAACTGTTCAAGCCACCTTGTTTGGCGCTCAGTGCGTTGTGATTGTTACACTGAAAATTTCTGTGTTATTGTTTGTTTGATGCTAGCTAGTCAGTACGAACTGATTTTGGTTCCTTACTTGCTTACCTGCTGCTGCTGACATAGTTACCTACATAATATTATTATTATTGTTGCACGTGAAGGTTACTTTTACATAGCCTACCCTCGGTTCCTTTCCGCTGTTACAGCTCCCGCTTACCTGATTATAACAACTTCAATTTCCCTGGATGAACAATGCAAAGTTAGGGTTGGGTAACTGTGCTGCCTTCAAATGTGCAATGTAGGTCTTTCGGCAAGCACATTTCCACCATGTAAGGTGATTCATAACTTCAAAAAGAAGCAAACGTTTCTCCTTTCCCCACTACGTCATTTGCCACTCAACTTTCCAAATATCCCGATGATACAGTTGCTAGAGATTTATAGTAAAGTGGAAGTTTTTCCTCACTTCTACAGAATAGTTTTATGGGCTGTTATGACCTTTGTGTTACTGATTCTTTCATCGTCAACTTTTCAAACTGTCCGGGTGTTTTGTTTTTTCTTCACTATCAACCGTCTCCTTGATTTTCCTCCTGACTGCTTCGCGCTTTCCATTAAATGTGAATTGTGCATGACCTCCTTATTTTAAATGTTTGGACTTTCCTTCGAATTACGACTTTATCCTGTCACTTCTTGTCGCAATCCGTTTGTATCAGGTGAGAAAGTCGTATGCTGCGCTTCTTCAAGACTATCCTTCCCCTACTAATCACTGCTGCTTACATCCTCGTCTATTGCACTGATCTAATACGAGTTATGGTTTTCGTTTGCTTGCACTTGTATGGAAAAGATGTTATGAGTGTTATGATGTTATGAATCAAGTATATTGGCGACAAGAATCTGTCTGTCGAATATGCGTTATCATTTGAGTTGCATTATGTTGCGTGTAACAGGTTTCTGCTCGAACCCATCCTGTTTCAAATATTTGGCTTATTCGGTGTAATGCAGTGCACATTGTTTGCGTGTGCTAAATCTTGCAACATTGCAATCAGTTCCTGTCTTGAAGACTCATTGTTCGAGTGTGTTCTGCTTTGAGTTAAGTTTTTTGCTAAGTGCCTTCTACTGGTCAAACAGATATCTTTTGTTTACACACTTTTATCGCCGTAACTTTACATGTAAAAATGGATTGCATATGACTTCAGTTGACTTGATCCACAGTATTTGTACATAGTGAAAGGGTCTTTATCATGTGCCGGTCGTCCTTCACTTTGTCGTGTATAACTTATTTCTTGTCAGAGGGGAGTGCTCTACCTGTGTGGTTACAATGCTTCGAGATGTTCGGTAATTCTCGAGTGTCCACGTCCTCAGTTGCCTCGATTTTGGTGTAATTTTCAGCTCATTACTCGCGGAAATCTTAACTTAGTAGATAGCTAGGGGATTGATATTAGCCACTACCAAATTTCGGATACCGTGGAAATTGACGGTTTTGTTGTGAAGAAATGGAAACGTAATACGAAGGAGAATAGAGGAACCACGTGAATGTGGTTAGTTCGTATCCACGTGGCAGTAATAACGATCACGTTAGTAATGAATACAGTCGCGATGAACATGGGAGTAAAAACAGTGTAATAATAAATAATAAATCTTGGCCACCTTGCGAAGTAAGATTGGTAGGTACCGGCCACCACGTTGGAAGGTGCACGGCTGTTTACATCACTGTCTGAAGACGCTGTTGGACACAGCAGTGTGTCGCAGTCTATGGTGAGCCTTGCTCGTGAGATTTTTAACTCTTCTTCCTCGTGCCCTTCCATCATGTTATTTTTTCGTCTATTTATTTTATGTCTGTGTTCATTCGCTAATTTGTCACTTCCTGGACCACTGTCAGAACGAACGGCAACCCTATCCTCAATACCTTCGATGTGACTAAAACTCGAATATGTGTTTAGTGGGAATAATAGTCAGTTAAAATTGTGATCCTGAAAGGATTGTGGTTTAGGAATGTTGTGAACCACTGATGTAGTGCTGCCTATGACGATGATGAAATGTCCGCTCAATTAATACAGATTCACTTTCCCAAGCGCACTAGCTAATCAGTTCAATGTAAGCCGGTGTTCTTCTTGGCTGGAAGCCCAGCTACTCAACATCGTTAGCAGTAAGTGAGTCTTTAATACCAATACGTAAGGGCTGTACAACAGTGACTCAAGAAGTCTTCGATTACAGTCAAGCCACGTTTTCCAGCTGGAGACGTTAGAGATGATGGTGACTAATCAGGCACATCAGTATGGATGTTACTGTTACTAAACAAAGTTGTCTGCAAATTTGACAGTTAATGAAAAGGGGAACGATGAAAGCCATCATATTACCTTGACCTGCAGCTCGGTTTTTCTGCAAGGTGTGGACATGCTGATATTCGGTGTTCGAGTTTGGGACACGTTGGTTCTATCACCCAACTCCAAGCCCTTCCTGTTTACGGATAAATCACGATCATTCATTACATTTCTGTTTTTTTAGCATTTGTATGACAGTTAAGCACCAATCTGTCCCGCCGGGGAAGCTAATGACAGTGAGGATGAATGTCATACTGGCAACATTGTTTATAAGTAGTAGTACGGGGTGGTGCGGGGTCTTCTAAACGGCTTGCCGATTAGGGTAAGGATTTCGGACGGAGTGCACGCGTTCAAAAGGCCATCTACTGGAACCAGCCTTCTGTGTTATTCACTCGACCCCCCTGAGTTCAGCTACGCATGATAAGATATCATCAGATTAATTTATCACATCGAGTGTTTGTTCTTTGCTCAGCCAGCACAAGACAATTAGACGCTCAAACTTGAAAATATTATCTCCAAATGTTGTGCGAATTAGGCCGTAATTTTGTCCGTGTTTTAAAGTAACTTGGAGAAATAACTCTGGTCGATCATTGCACGATGAACCTCGTTGCACTCCTGCTAGTTTGCCAACGTAGTTCCAGTAAAGCAAAGTTAATTTTGTTAAATTCTGCCGCTTCAATCGAGGGAATATGGGATATTTTTTCCTCAAAATGAGTTTACTCTCTAGTATCTAATCTATCCAATCACACAGCGAACTACTTGGATTGCTGTCGTCCTAGGAAATAGATGTTTAACGTACTTTTTCCAACCTTTTGTTTCGTGACTGCAGAATCTCGGTGTTAAATTATTATTAATATTTTCCAACTGCGCTATCTGTAATAAGGGTGTGCGTAAGGTTACTATTCCCGAACACAGAACAGAATTCCGACCTGACGAGGCCTTATTATACTTATCTGAACTCACTGAGGTAATGTGAACAGCACAGTAGGATGTCTCAAGTAGCTGACCGTTTGTGCTCATGAATTTCATCTTGTTTGACATCATTCTGTATCGATATTCCAAAATGCAAACTCATCCGATGAAGTTTCATTACCCGGACTGGCAGTGGCCACATGATATGGTTGGTTTGTACTAAGAACTTCTTAGATTTACAGTATCAGGACTTTAGATGAACGTTAAATTTTGACCAAAATGGGAATAGGTTTATTATCGCTGATCTTCTGTTGTGTGCCCGTCATAAGTTTGTGCACACGAAATTCCAACTTGTTAACCCGTGTTGATTTCTACGGTTAACTGGAGTCCTTTTTATGCAACTTGAAGCTTGGCTGGACAAACTCCTATAAATTCTACTTCGTCTCAGTGCTTGTAATTACCTTATGTAAATAAGCACCGTTGTTTTATTACTCACAACGAATATTTTGCCTTGCATTTTGTCAGTGTTTGGAATCGTTGATGATCAACACAAGTCATGTTGGAAGTCCGCTTACAGCCTATGCATTCGTATTTCCTGTGGCTTACTACGTCAACCCTCTGCTGGGCGTGTTAACGATGTTGTCTACTTCATTTTCTGAATGGATCAGTGGAATTTTAAAATGGTAAGCTGCTTGACGTGATTTGGCACTACCCTATGTCCAACGGTTTTCAGCTTTTTGGTTGTTGCGTCCATTTTAGCAATCTAGTTGGCCGGTATTTTCTGCAGCACTTACCTGGAAGTGAAATTCTTTGCACTTCCACGTGTACTTTAGTTGATAACACTGATGCCAGCGGAGCATTAGTCACATTTCATCGTAACTCGCTCTCAAATAAATCATCTAGGTGGTCCCCTTCGAAAAGTTGTTTTTTACCCGAAGTTTCTTCTCCTTAGGGTTCTTCAGTTATACAATTTTGGACATGGTCGTCCACTTTTTTTTGAGGTATTCACGTTGACTGCTGCGCCATTGAACTCACATTAGTCATGACATCTATCTTATCCGAGCTTATGACCATATTCACTTACGAGTAGTGCCTTAATTAATCGTTTCTCTTGAGAAGATATGATGTAACTGCACTGTTAACTGCAATCGAGCACCCCTTAGAGCTGTATCTCTTGACCAGTTTGATACCACAAATCATTGCACTTTTAATGACTATATCATACATGTAGATTATGGCATATAATGACGTGCAAACAGTAAATCCAAACCTATCCACTAACAAAGCGATTTGGATACCTTGATTCTGTTCTGTTAGTCTTCACGTTATGATTGTTGCCGGGTTTATAGGATAAGGTGCCAACCAAGTCCGTTGTCCTTTTAGTAACAGCACTATACGGAATGATGTAGTCGAGTCACTATCACTTCCAGCCTTAGCAATGCTTCAGCTTTGCACTGCCCTTGGATGCCTTGTGGAAGCTTTCCAACTGCTTCTGACTGGCTAATGCAGGTTCACTCTGTGACGGGCGATAAATTTACGGGAGATGTAGGTTTTCTCGAAACATTCATTCGTCACACTATCACAGTTGTGCTCTGTTTCGTGCAACGTAACAGTTCGCCACTTAAAAGTCAACTAAACAAGTTTCGAATCTCACGCTTTGTCTGGCATATTCTTTAAATCATACATTTTTAAATCCTTGAGAACTAATCATATGCTGCCTTCAGGTAAACCTCATTACGTCAGTTCTTTCTTCATCTTAGTGCAAAGCTAACGCAGAATTCAACACTGCGGTTCTATTCAACACCTAGTGATTCCGTGTGATCTCGAAATCGATCGGTATCGTGTAGCCTGTAAGACGACGTCTTGCCGTCAAGTGTGTACAATGGACCGATATCGATGGAACGAGTGCTTGTCATCAAATAACTCGAGTGACACTAGTCAGCCGACCCATTCAGATATCTAGAGCTGGAAACAACAATGAGCGCAATGGTTTAGTGGGTATCGAATAAGAAGATAGTACTCAAGATTACTGACAAACGTTAATTGTGATTCCTGTTTGAAATCTGAATCGTACAGAACCAGTGGACAATGATGCGCGTTGTCAAACGAACGCTGCATGATGTAACTAACGCGGTCGAAAATGGCGAAACAATCGGATGGACAACATAGTATATGTACATTGTGTTAACCAGCTCTCTGAACACAGTGTAGCCGTTAGACTAATTTAAAACAAAGTTGAAGCGGATTGAATTATAGCTTGTTTTCACCCTGTTAGTGTGACTGGATACAGTTCACCTCGGACTACCAGCTTGAACTGGCCACATCCACACTCACGGGGTGAAGATAAGCGCGAGTTCAATTACATATAAACTCATTCGACCCAAGCGATGTTCATAGAGCTGGTGATCGAGCGGATGCTAGCGTTGACTCGTAACGCTGAAAGGCAACCGACTCGATTCCCCATTCTCTATTTGATGAGTCCAAACATAAACGAATGTCAGTTTGGGATGTCGGTTTGAGAAGGACTATTACGAAGCATTGCAAAGTTGAGCTGGTCAGTGGACGAATGAGAAACGGGAGATAGCCCTAGAGATTAGTAAGACTATCGCTCAACAGTCTGAAGCTAAAGCCCGTTTTCAGTCAGCAAGACAATATCATTAATGTGACAAAACAATGAACAGAAAGTAGCACTCCAGGACAGAGTCGACATAAATGTATGAGAGTCGTAACCTGGTGAATCAAATTCGGCTGCACAATATAAAAGGAATTATTCGTCCTTGAAGAGGATGTTATCTCTATTCAACAATTCAACAAGCAATTCAGTACGGTTGGAAAGTTGAACAGACGAAACGGAAGAAAAGTGCGGTCATAACATTGAAATTCAGCAAGTCAACATCATACGAACAAACGGTCATAACAGGCTACAAAAAAATCGAAACACGGCTTTACAAATAGTTATGAATAGCTGGGTCGTTTCCTTTGGTTCAGAACAACGAGTTTGAATCACCAACCCCACACTACTGTTAATATCTAATCTCTGTTCAGTTACTCTAATTCAATGACGCGGAGCAGTGAAAGCCGTAAGGAAGCTGTCTTGCTGATGATGCCTTACTGTCACTTGCAGCTCGGTTGTTTGTTTGCAAGGTGTAGGCACCTTGATGTTGAATGTTTGAATATGGACGTAGTCATTTTCAGTAGTCAGGTCCCTTCCCGTCCCCTTCTTTTTCCTTCTCTCTTCCTATATAGGGTTTGCTTTATCTTCATGGTTGTGTGGCAGTTAAGCATTAGTGTGAACCACTGATGTATTGCTGTCTATGATGATGATGATGAGGATGAGGATGATGTTACTCTAATTCCTGATATAACTTTGTTAAACTATGGTTACGTACATTGTAGTGAATTATGTTAGCTACAACAGTGTCATTACAAATCAGCCTTTCCTGTTTATACTAGTCAGAGCTGATGAATTTTCTTAGTTCACGAGAAGTGGTGTTGGACAAAACCAATCTGGGATACTTGGCACATTTCTAATGATCATCTCTTTCCCAGGCGAACACATACTCTGACTAACATCTTCCATACAGATAACACCTGTGACCTGTCGGTCCGTATCAACGCCTCTGCTGTAATCCATATTATACAATGCTTGGCGATACTAAGGCTTCACTTATTGCGGAAATTGCTACATCTTGTACACAAATAGACCACAATGAAAGAAGCACCATTAGTGTTAACCGGTTGCCTTGATCTTTATCCGACTGAACAGTTACTCTTGTTTCGGTCACCGATCCATAGTTTTCCAGGCACAAAATCAATAGTAATTTCACCTCCATCTCGTTCTAATCAAGTGAGTAAAGCTCAGTGCACTCGTTCAGACTGTCTACCGCTCAATAGTGTTATGAGCAGTTCACAACTTTTTACCTATTTGCTTAGTTTTCTGTTACATTTATTCACGTTTTCGCACATAGTTGGCCTAGTACTTCATTAATAATGCACTTTTGTATTTTCGACAGCGCCTACTTTTAAGTACAATTTGTTTATGGATTTCGGTACTTCGTCCACCTATGCAGTCTGTCTTTTTCAGGGTGTTGCACGGCCATCGACCCTATTGGTGGGTTGGGTTACACGCCGAGCGCACCAAAACGGACGAACTCATACTCGAACAATTCCCAAGCACTTGTGAGACTGGGCCTGGGAGTCCTTCAGGGCACTGTATGATCACTCTGGCAGGCATGGTACCTCTGGTACTTTACCTACAATTGTGTCTTCCAAGGTGAGTCATCTTCTGTTAGTTCCTCTGAAGTTTGGTCGAAATCCTAATGCATCATTGAAGCTCACACGTCTCTCAGGATGAACAGTCTCCCGTAGTTCATAGTCCTCTTTTTCAACTACACCGAAACCTACGGGTGTTGTAACTCATGTAACTAAATTACATTGAGAAAGGCTTACTTCGATTCGAAACTAGGAGGATGTGTATGTGCTTTCACACATAGACTTTTGAGAAATGCGCCTTCGCACAAGTCTCTGTGGTCCTACCTTGCAACCAATGTTTAAAACGTGCTGTTCAAGTCACTTGAACGTCACATTCGAGCTACTTACTAAAATACTTGGAGTCCAACGTACACCAGTCTTTCAGGTCTCGCGATAACCGGTGCCTGAACACCAATCACATGGTCACTGGTTCAAGCCCTGTCATCGCGTCTGTTGTTGTCTCTGTGGGCAGCTTGATTGTATTCAGTCCATAGGGTGGAAATTTAGCATTATTTCCATACGTTATACATTTCAAAATCACTTCAAAGGCTACGCAGGATAGACAGGGGACAAAACGTTTAACTTCAGCAACCGTTTAAACTTCTACAAAGTCTGTACCTACACTTATTGATGCAACGTTCACCCACTTACTCTGTAGGGATCCTCGCACTTCATATTCATATTACCGGACGACGTATTACTTTGTCGGTTTATCGAACATTTTTTTGCTTTCTTCGCAATGCGCAACACTTGGTGTGAAAACAGTACCCGATTTTGCTGACATCTTCCGGTTATGTGCTGTCAACTAAGTGAGTGGGAATAACGGAATCATTCGCATTTCTTCCCGTTCTTCATGAAACGGTTTTTGCTGATGATGTGGAAAAATCATGGTGCTCCGATTTGTCAAATCGTAAACGTTTTGATCTATTTCTTCTAATTGTTGCCAACTACCAACAACACATCACAGTACGAATTGACTATTGTGTTGTCACTCTCCAGCCGGTATATTTATCTGTTGATACACTGTAATTTGGTGAGGCAAATAACCAAAGTTACCACACTATCACCAACATTATCGATTGTAAATCTTCTTCGTCCGATTATCCGTTTATGCACCGTTTACTCTTTTGGATACCGTTGGGGTCGGTCTCAATCTGTTGACCTTTTGATCCATTCTGTTCAAACTTATCTCCTCACTGTAGCCAGTCTACCGATAGACGTTCACGGTGAGTGCAGTTTTTATGTATCTACACACGCACACATATTCATGTGTATCTCAAGCTGTTTTGTTAAGTCTATTTCTCACATAATACGCTCATTGTGTATGCGTGTGTCAGTGTTACAGTATGTGTGCTCACCTGATTCTTTGTTCATATTCATGTTCTATTCTTATGGTCTGTCTGCGTAGTAATAAGAGTAATAAGCATCTACAAACGTTAGTTCAACACTTATGCACATGAGGCTGTATTATTTTGGCTGTGAATAGACTTTATCATGCACACAGCTTTCTCACAATTGTACTTCTAAATACACAGGCTAGCGTTTATGAATTGGTGTTTACTACTAGCTACCCGATCGGCTAACCATTCGGAAATTGCCTACCACCATCTTCAGTGAGGAGGCTTAGCCTAGTACTGTATGGTGTAGCAGTCGACCGGCAACCGGCTTACGCTGTATTCCTTCTAACCTTCATACAATTGAGACCTTAGACATTAGTACTGGATGAAAAAAGCGCTGCTCACGACCAAATTCATCATGGTACATTATGCTTTGTTCTTTCTGATTGAGAGTAATGTTAATTTACGAAAGGACTCAATTGCAAAAAACTGAACTTCAGCTAGCTTCGAACCAGTGACAGAAACAGCGTGCCCAAATTTGAAGACCGTTCTATAAGCTGATCTACGAAGCTACGCCGTAAGCTCAGAGAATTTATATTTGGATCTAGCTACTCATGCAACTGACTGTGTTATACTGAATTTACCAAAGTGACGCAGGAGACTGACTGCCTAAACAATATTTCTGTCACCGGTTCTAATCCAACCGAGGTTCGGATTTTTTTTAACAGTTGTTTCTCTTCTGAACCATCGTGTCTGCCGCACAACTGATCAGTAATATCCACGTGTACGTTTGACCTGTTCGAAATATACCATTCTCCAGTGAATCATAGTTATTCTCAAGACCAACTCTTTGGATTCGAGATTTAACTTGGTCGAAAATACTGCCCTTGTAATCTTGCTTCTGGAACGGCCGAGTGAGGATAAATGCGTGAATTTATTGTTTTTTCCCCACCAGATATCTTTGGCCGCCCTACCTTTGGCGATTGAAAGACACACTGATCACAATGATAACGCACATTGTAGTCGAGTTGGCGATGAAACAGAGGAGGCATTAAACCACCTGCTGATACAGTGTGTCTAGCATGTTGCAATCAGTTGGAAAGCTTGTATCAAACAAGTCGAAAGTCCAGGTTGTCTTGACTGCTCATTCTTAGTTTTATGCAATCTGACACAATCCATCCTAAACGACTGGTCGTTGTGAAAACCAGCAAAATAGTGGTCTTGTTAGGTTTCATCAGCACCACAGAGGTCGAGGACTCCCATGATCTTCGATTGATCTGATCTACTGATTCTGATGAAACTCACCAAAGTCGAAACAGTTTTCCATCGCTTCGGCTGTACTTATCGGGACTAACTCTCTGAAGAAAACTCTCTCATTTTATTCTATGACTGTGGGTTACTTGCCTGTTTTCAGGCCAACCAAAAACGAGTACTGGTCGTAAAATTATGAGCTAGGGAAGCACAACAGTGAAGGATAGAATCTACCCCACCTGTGGCCTTGATGTTACGTGGCAGTAAACACTTTGTAGCAAAAAAGATGGAACGCTTACTTATCTCGGTTGGAAACTGCAGAGAGAACATGTTTATTTGGGTGATGCATCCTTGTTGCGCAAGAGCGGTCGTACCTTGTAAAAATTTAAGGTGTTGTGTCTTTCCTGATGACATTCATCCGGAGTGGCGTTATAAACGTCCTTGAAACCCTGTGTTATGTCGCTAATTCCACAACTTCCAAAAAGCATTCTATCTGATAATCAAGCTTGCTCCCTTCGTTCTGTATTTACCCCCATTTGACACTCATTCCGTTTCCATGTTCTGTTTGTCCTCCAGGGCGCTTCTGCTTTTAATGTTGTGCGTACTTTCCGCCGTCGCGTTTTGCTTTTGTTGGCTTCGAAACCTTGCGAATTTTCCTCCCATTATTACAACTCTTCGTTGTGTCAGTATGATTGTCCGTTTAATCACAACGCAATCTCGGTGGACTCAAGTAAACTTTGTAATTCCTTGTCCCATTCTGCACCCGCTGGCTGTTGTAAATTGCACAATTTGGTGATGTGTTCATATCTGATTTTGCAGTATACTTTTTATCGAACATTGTACTATGTATGTTTTATTCAGAGATGCTCACAGCAACGACAGATGTCTATTTCTGGCGTTATCGTTGGTAGTGTACACATTGAAATTTAAACCTCATTCAGCTTCCTGGTCGAAGTGTGATGATCCAACTTGAAGACAAGCGTCATCTCGTCTACAAAATTCATAAACTGTGAATCTGGATGCCGAGCAACCGAAATCTTTCTTCGAGCAGTAACTTTTAAAAGACTCCTTCTTACTGACTCTAACATTTAGGGAACTGGGATCATCAAGGAATTTTTCCCAAATAATTGCACTAATGTTATATTTGGTGAACTTGATAGGTGAGTTCTATGCAGCGAAATGTCACTTTAGGTTTTTACGAACGTTTATTGTCGCAGTTTTCTTCTCGACTGTGAATTGCAAATACTTGATTTTGTTTAGTTGAAGCATTCTACCGTTCGTTTTAATCAAGGTTGCGTCTAAACTGTGAGGAACGTTTATTGCTCACGCTGTCTAATTTCAATGAATTATTCGGTGTTCATTTTGCTTCTCGCTGTAGATTTAATATTTTAGTGCCTTTTTCGTTTATCGCATCGAGTTTGCCCATAATTGACCGGTAGATTTTATTTTATCCTCGTGTTTTCCACTCTTCTAGTTTTTATCGCGAAATGGTATTGTCCTCATTTGGATGCTTCATCATAGCTTTGGGTCTCAGTCGTTGCTATCTGGCCGCGCACTTTCCTCATCAGGTCACTGTAGGAATTCTATCCGGTAAGTTGGCCTTTTTTCCTCTTTCAGGGCTAGTGGGCGCAGTCTAATCTTACCTATCTAATGCCCGATGGGAACGATTAAACCAGTCATGCTCGAGACGCGTGTTTTTCGTCTGAAACTACACGTCGAATTCTAGACCCAAAACCGGCCCTCTGATTGGTCAGAATATCGCCCCCGCTGTTTTACTGCAACAGCTTACAGACTGGGTATACTGAAAGAGAGGACACTGTTGTGTGGCCCATATCCTGAAGCTAGTTCATCATCAGTTGCATTTAACTGACTGCTTATCATCAGTAAGTACTACGGTGGACTTGCGATTGGCCTAATGTACGCTTGGGATTACGTTCACCGTCTGACTTGAACGGTTGCAGGTTTCACATTCACATAGATTTTCCAACCACTTCTTTTCGAAAGGTTGTGCTGCACTTGAGCATACACATCTTCGTTTAAAGGAAGTACAAATTTTGACGCCAAAATTAAGCAACGGATATGCAAAGAGGAGAATGTGGAGACAAGCTGTCAGTCAAATGTGCGTTGCATAATTAGCAACATTGGACAGTTGACAAGTCCTCTCACAAGAGTAGCGAACGCTAATAGTCCACTTATCAACTGAAAAGTTACTTGTGTGATATTTACCAAACAAAGTTCAGAAAAAGGGAAAGATTACAAAACAATCAAACAAAATAAAAACAACGGTCAGTCTCACAGAATCAAAAGCTCTTCTAGGCACAGGGGTGCTCTCACAGCCAAGGCTCACACATCGGGACGGGAAAGTGTTCTTCATAGTGAGACGACTGTCAGAGAGGTGGCAACAGTTAACGCCAGTAACCATAAATCCGTGACTGCATGGGAAGGCGGTCCCAGTCGAAGAATAGGGCCACATGAAGAGGGAATTATGCTACCGCGAAAAGAGATTATCACAAGTGGATGAGGAAAAGAGTCCACATCACCACCCATGGTATGGAGGACCGACTGAATGGCGGCAGTATGAGAGTTGGTTCTGTATTTCGCGACCTCGTATGTCCACGCAAGTCGGCTTCGGTAGTCATCTACTACACTGACGTCAAGCACCACAACAGCGCCGTCACGAACTGCGATCACATCGGGTTTGATGATCGAGTTCGCCGTTGGTACTCGCAGCTCCTCGAAGACTGTATAGCCTATGTTACGCAGTCGTTTCGCTGGGTTTGTGGCCACGCGGTTGTGTCGGGCACGACGCGCATCGTGGGTGATCCTGCATGATTACAGAATATGAGCGAGGCTTTCTGGTTGACCGTAGTTGCCACGACAGAAAACTGAGTGGTCACTTCTGAGTGGTCACCTCGTGAAATGCAGGCCTTAATCCACAGGAGATTACTTCTGAGCTGGATGGCACGAATAAAGATTTTGGAGAAGATGCGTTCTGGGTTGAACAGACGAAGATTAGAGATTGGAGAACGTGGCACCTCCTGAAGACCACGGCCGTCTAGCGAATGATAAAGTTTATCCATCCACGCCGGGTGGGCTTTCTCCTTGTTCGTTACCATTACACCCTGAACGCGTGCCGAGACGTTCACTTCCTTCAAGATAGGGACGAACGAATCATCTTTGACTACATACCGCAAAACTGGACATTGTTTGGAGAGCAGTCTCTCCAATCGAGATTTGCGCGAGATTGGGAAAGTGGTGGACAAACTAGGGATTCCTGCACCGCCCAAACGAACTGGGGTGTGGATGTAGCTGATTGGTGTGTCTTTGGAAAGGCGGAGCCACCGCCGAACAAACTGACGAGTTATGCAGTCCATAACTTTATGCATGTTTCGGCAGACTCGGCTCAATACTAACGAGTGATTCATCTTCGGGATCATATGTTGTCTCAGGAGTTCTAGACGTTGGTATGGCTTCAAGGGCGCTTCGGTGATTCCATCCAGCATCATGCGAACACCACGCTGGGACCGGAGGATGGAGTCTTCAGACGTGGTGAAAGCATTCCGATAAGCGTCGTCAATGTAATACGTCAGACTTGGGGGAGTACCGAAAGCTTGGGCCGATCTGCCAATTGAGTCCCATAAGATGGAATTGAACGCTTTGGACACGTCGATAAAAGCCGCACACAGACTTGAAGACGTGGTGCGTGAGGTTCGGGGCAGTGCATGAAGCAGTGAGGTCGCTTCGAGGCCACCGTCGTGCTGTATGAACGCAAACTGAAGAGCGAGCAGTTGCAAGCGGGTATTCCAACAATCTGCCAATATCTTTTGAAAATGACGTATCAACGTTGAAGATACGCCGTTAGGTCTGGGCTCGGTAGGAGATGAACGATTGATCACTTTTATTACGAGCATGATGCGGGAGTGGCATAGGTGGATTGGGTAACCGTGGGTTAGCAAGAAAATGTCGATGTATCCGGCGAAGGCATTAGCTTTCGTGCGCTCCAAACGTTTGGGCAACAGTTTGTCCAAACCGGGAGTGGTGTTTTCCGTGTTTTTTAAAATGTGTGATGCTTCTCCACTGATCGGGTCGACCAAAGATCAGTCCGGAAGCAGAATCATGCAAGGTAGTCGTACGTCAAGGTGCGGATGTGCTGGTAATACCTCGGACCAGTATTCTTTGGAACTATCCGGAAGGCCGCGGTCCATGCGTAGGTAGTTCTCCACTTTCCAAAAAAAAATTGCAAAAGCAGCGTCTTTTTTACGCTGGTGGTACAGAGTTTGAATCGCTCCGTAGTTAGCTCTCCGTATCTGCTTCCTGGTCGCTTAAGTTCTCACGTTAACACCAGCACGTTCTCGGGTGGTCGGTCTCCAGGTGTACGATTAAGCCTGTGAGGCGTGCATGTTCAGCAGCGACTTGGCTTGTACCATTGTGAAAATACCCGCCTGAAGACCTCGGGTAGTAGCCGGTAATTCATCGCTGTGTAGGAAAGCCTGGCTATTAGACTGCAGTTGGGTAATCGTTGTTTGGATCAAACAGGTAAATGAATGTTCAGCAGCTTGGGACCCAATATCAGATGTCCTGTTAGTCTGAAAGGCGGTGTTTGGATTGGCAATGGGGACAGTATTTCTCCGCCACTTCAGCACATGCAGACGCATCCGAACGCTCCCCCAAGTACGCCCTGGGAAATGTGACAGGAGCCGGTGATGGAGTTCGTGTCGATTGGGGTACGATGAAGCCAAGGCATTAGCGCAACGCATTAGCCGATTCTTACTGAGACCAATGTGATTTGGCGGTTTTCATGCACGTGATTTTCTGACGTTTGCCTTCGGCAGTGTGCATGCCTTCTGTGTTGACATTAATTTTGGTGGGAAAGCTGCGGCCACAGTCGGTGCAGTCAAAGACTCTTACAGGCTGGGTGTGTACTTCCCGCTCTGGGCCATTTCTGCGTCGACACATACGAATATGCACCAATAAGCCGGCGTTCGATTTCCACATCTGGCCACAATCTGAACAGATGTACTGTGCTCACCTATTCTGTGAACTATTAGATGCCTGCATGGAGGTGTTGGCGGTAGTTTTATTGTCTTGACCGAATTTAATTAGTACTTTGAAACCAGTTAGAGTGGTTGGCCCTATCTAGAGTTACTGAACGCTTAGCCAGTCAAGGTTGGCACCAAGAGGAGGTGATTCAGATGCCGAACTCTGTACTATCATTATGAATCACAACCTGCTCCAGTCCTAGTTCTCTAACATGTTCTTGATTCGGTTTATAGAGAAGAAATTTTCACTCCTGAGCAGAAATTTACAGTAAATAAGTACACATACTGAAAAGTAGCAGGGGCTTGATTGACATAAAGTAAAGTGTCACTCACTTTTGCTCGAGGCTCTCAGCCGTTCTGATGAATACTAGGGTTCAGGTTTCCACTGCTTCTGACAGTCCTCTAGAAAAAGAACGCGATATATCTTACTCATGTTAAACAGAAATGATGAGGTAGATCACTATTTTTACTGTTGTGCAATCAAGTCGCGCCACTAATCTAACGCTGTGGTTAAAGGCAATGTCTGGTTAGTATACTTAGCGCCAAGAAAACAGGTGGGTTTTTCTGATCTCCTCTTTTCTCATGTTTAGATAAACTTGCTCATTTGTTGTAACTTGTGGTTAAATCTAGTCCTGATTTTGATATTGGTTACTGGTGGTTAGGTACGTCACGAAATTGCTCAACATTTCTCGTCTATATATATGAGGAGCATGGCTTTTACGAGCAGTTATTGTATTCCACACTTTAAAAACACTCAAGGAGAATGCCAACAGTTTTTTATGTGGGAATAAGCACCAACCCAGCCTAAGTGAATAATGGATGGGCAGTTTTATGTCTCCTCAATGCAGTGATGACTTGCTACAGTAGCTTTCAACTTCGTGGTGACTTGTAGGAATAGGAAACAAACACTTGACCTACATGTGTGCAGAAATTCAGAGTTCAGTCGTGAGAGCAAGTTATAGTGTAAATTTCTGTGAATGAGAGAAACTGGTCCAGTGTCTACGAAGTCGTTGTTATTTTTTCAGGAGTATTTATAGATTTCTTGTTCATAATGCGCAACTCACAATGCTTCAGCAATAATTACATCGTCTTCCTTCTCTGCAAAGACTTCCCTTCTTTGTCGATATCTTTCTTTCTCGATGTTCATCTGTGTAAATGATGTCATTGTCTAAAGAAATCAATACCCTCAATAAGTTAGTATATAACCCAGCTGGTGAATTTTTTGATTGATTGGGAACAATGCAGCATGGTTCCTTCCTCTTTACTACCGTTATCAATCTCAGTAGATACGATCCCCAATCCGTTCCCTTGCCTGTTTGCACCTCACGTTCGAAAAAGACTATTGTGAACCCAACCACACTATCTCAAATTGATACTACCTAGCCGTTTGCCCTAAACTCATCTAACTATCTCTCATGCGCGGTATCCACTCAGTTGAAGTTCGCTATAGTTGGGTTCATATCCAATAGGTGCAACACGGATAGCAGTGTTAGACAGGAAAACATCGATTTTGTATTGCTTATATTCCGATTGACGAACAAAACAAGTAACCAGAAGTAACGTCGATTTTCTGTTGTAAGTCAGCTGCATTTCGGACACGATCTGATGCCGTAATTTGCCGTACAGAATGTAATGGTCACCGCATGTTGGAGCAGCTGGCAAATTAAAACGATACAATGGCTGTGACGAGTGACTCTGACGAGGCTGAACAGGCACAGGCAGTGAAGATAGTAACAAAAAACAAGAGAGTTCTGCCAACCAACATTTTGGTTTGGTTTTGCTTGTTCTCTGCATTGCGGCGATTCTGTAGGGACAATGGAGATGCTTGCTCCTTACTAAGTTTAAAAGGGGCACCCTCACATTACCAAGTGGGTACAATTGAGCCCGCTTCGTTCTTGTTAGTTGTTCTGGGACCCTTGAATAGCGGGCACAAATCGGATATTATAAATATTTAATCGCGAATTCTTCCTGAAGTAGGTCAGTCGAAAAACCTGATCGGACACGAACGCTACAATCTAATATCTTTGAATGCTCCTAAACTCGTAGCACACTGAATTCCTAGATACCCGTTAAAAATCGACTACTATTTGAGTACTGAATTCTCCGAAGTGTTAGATGCAGTTTTGAACACACATGAGCGTCTGCTCTCAATGGCCAGTTTTAATTGATCTTACCTTGCTTTCACGTTGGTGATGTTGTGCAATAAGAATATTATTCTTTTCAGTCTCTTTCTGCACTAATCATTCATGAGCGGGTTCAGTTAAGCTATCCAAGATAGCTATACACCTTTTCTTTAAGAATATCCCATTCTCTGGCTTATGATTCTACCAAATTTCAGCTAATCTTTGTTTCGTGCATCATGTAAAGATGTACAACAGAATTGAGACAATTGCAGACCTCAGTCCAGTCGGCATCGATTATTCGGTGTATTTTGATCCGTGTGATTGCCTACCACAGGAATAAAAAAACTTCTTCAGATGTCACGATCTTGCTCATTGTTGATGGCAGACACTGACAATTACGCATCTGCTTCATACGAGCCACATTTCGAATCGCCACCACTTTTACGCATGGAATTGTGTAAGCCGGTGTTTGGACTTAGAAAACCGGCCGTATTAGGTACTGTTCTATAAGGTAGCTACCAAGGCAACGAGAACATGCAAGTGAGTGTACTTGTACACAATGGTGTATCGCATCTTATATATAACGTCCGCTGCAACAAGCTAATCATTAGTTACGTTCCGCTAAGCAAAACAGACAGGTGTCGCCTGCTCGGTTTGCGCCCCAATGAGCACTCGAATCATTAGTCAGACACACTCTCAGAAATGACAGTGTACCGTTGCCAGTGATTTACCCAAATTCAGGAAATTCTTTTACTCTTCACTCGGGCCTTTTTTCTACACATCATCTTTTTTGATATAGACTTAGTCTTTCAGAATATCCCGATTCACTGCTGCTGTAAGGGATGGCTCGAACTACAGTACCGTCTGTTGAGGTTCTGGGCCGTTATGACTGAATAAATAAGTGAACGTTTGAATGGTGATCAGCTCTTTAGTCAAAACACTTCTCCATTTGAACTGGCGACAATCTTTCACTAATTCCACTTTTTACTGGAGGTATTGCGCAGCGCATCATTTACGCCGTTCTCTCTGTATGTTTGGTACTCCTAACACGATTTACATACAATAAGGACAACTAGAGCTTAAGAACACAGCGCATAACACAGCTTACCACAAGCTGTAAAATCAAAGTAATTCACCGACCGCCTGTTACTCAAAAACACCCATCAGCCTTGAAAGCACTACACACATGTGAGAGATATTTCATTAACAAAACCCGTCACAGGCTTTGGCATGATTGTGATGAATAGGTCTGATTACATTGATGTGATAAGCATGCCAACATAAGAGATGTCTGCTCGGGGGAAACGACCTAGATAAAACTTCATTTTCCGGCTAATATACTACGGGCAATGAGCCACCTGGACATATTGGTTTCAAAAAACTTGCTCACCCCATCAACTGAGCATCCCAGTCCTATTGTTGAAAAGTAATCTGTGCTCATCTCACTCCCTTCCAGAAAAGTATCCGCCTAACAGATGAGCCGACGTTCGCACCAGCCTTTGGAGTAAACTTTTTTTTACTGCATTATTGAACAGCTGTTTCGTTTCTACATTCATATTAGGAATTAGTTTTAATGATATACTATCTATCCACAATCGGCCAATGCTTGTGCATTCTTTCATTCACTGCTGTACAACAGCAGGGTACCTTGGTTGATTGACTAGACTTCTGTCCAGACAGATTAAAGAGCATTAGAACCGGAGTTGCAGAATCGACCAACGGGGTAATCATATCACATCTTATCGTGGGTAACCATCAAGCAGACCTGTCGAAGGATGTGTCAAAATCATTTAGAAAGAAGCGTTTACCGGCCTCTGAACTGATCGCAATCACTTTACGTAGCCCAGTGCTTTGTTCACAAAAAAAGTTCGTTTACGCCTTACAACTCCCTTGATCTCAAGTAGTCTCCATTCCTCACCACCAACACCTATGGATACACACAAAACCAATATCGATCCTAGGACGTGAACCCATCCTGTGTCCAGAACAGCGTCTGATGGCATTTTTGTGTTGGGACGCTGATTTTGATTAAATGGACATCTGAGTTCCTTTATTGACCCGACAGTGACTTACCGAAAACATATTCGTTATGCTGTCTGTTCTATAATTAAATGGGGATTTTTATGTTGTGAGTAGAGTTCTTTACTTGGTTCCGATACTCTTAGGAAAAATAACATGTGAATTGTTCAACTTACTCTTTTATTCTTAAGCATTGCCTGTTTGAGTGCCGTTAACAGTACTTGTAAAGATGCAGCTAATTGTTACTGGATGGTCCATACAATTCGCACGTTTTCAAAAATCATTTGCCAACACGACTTTCTGGCTTATCCAGGTCTTCTGTTGGGTTACCTGTTTACGCACCTATCGGGTGTATTACACCTGACCAGCGCTCCACACCGGGGCACCACACTGACACGTACTGGTCTTGCCTGGCTGGAACACTGGCTTAAACATCCGGCCGCTCTTGCTTGGATCGGTTTTGGTGCCCTGACTGTGGCTTGGCTGTTCAGCCGGTGCCTGCAAGCACTGTTCGGTGTAGATGTCAACTGGTCGATCGCACTGGCTAAAGTTGCGTGTCGACGTCCCGAATGGGTTCATCTATCTACTAGTCTCATGGTCGGATTTGCGCGGATCGCCGGTTACTTGAGCGGTGAGTGCATTTAGACTATAGGTTACCTCTCTCTGAGAAGTTATAATCAGTTCGACTTACGATAGCATAGTGTCCTCATCCATCGGTGGTTAAGTATTCTCCTTCGGATGGGGGTAACTGAGTGAATTCTGCATATAACGCAGAACTTCTTAAAACTATTGGGCTATTAAGCTCACTGGTATTCTGTTCATCTTTAGCACCCATAGGAGTAAATTAAATGGCTTGATGAATACACCAACAACATCCCCTGCTGGTTCTTTTACTGCTGAAAACATGAGGATGGATAGAATATGAAGGCGGACGAGGAATGTAGTTGATTTCAGGCAGCATGGCAATTGATGTATTTAGTTTACGCGCTATTCGCTTATCACAATAAGTGGAACACAGGTTTTGGTCTTCAGTTCGCTTAGATCTAGGCACTCAAAATCCTCTCAGGCCGATTAACTGCTGAACTGGTTTTCAAGTGGCTGTTTCTTTCCGTTGCATTGGTCTCTCTGGTTGACGTGCGTATCTTGTTGCTTTCCATGCTTGCCTATACTTTCAATACATCTGCTCTCCAGTTGTCTGGCAAACCAACCCGTTCTGTTCTGTTCAATTGTAGGCCTGGCCTTGGCCTTGTATCTCAATCCTCCATCCGACCAAGCATTACTCTCTTCGCACACCAAAATTACCACGTTGCTCTGGGCTGTTTTGGCTGTAGTGGGAACAAAATTGATAGAGTCGCTTTGCTACCAAACCATACACACTTTGTTGGTACCCTGGCTTCCAGGTGGCGGTGCTACCGGCCCGGATGCAATCTTGCTGCTCAGTTCGGTTGTTCAGGCAGGAGTTGGCCCAATCATCGCTGTCTGGTTATTACCTTCTACGCTGAAAACCGTGTACGCCACGTGACTAATGTTCGACTTCCTTTTCTGTTGAAAAAGAAGTGATTGCCTACGTATGACATAAGCGCCCATTAGCTGTCACTCTCCAATAAGAGTTGACCTCATTACTTCTGCATTTCTTCATTCTTTTTCTCTGATTTTTTGAAAAGCAACTGTTTCAGTTGTATCAAAATGTGCATTTCACCACATTGGTTGACTGATGCTATTCTTTATTGCACACGCATCCCGCGCATCGGATTTGATATAAAAAAAACCTCATATCTTTAGTTAACCCAAATGGTAAAGAGCTTTTTTTGTTGATTTACTGAGTGACGGTGTGTTTCATCGTGTTCCTTCACTTTTCGTGCGCCATAGTTAACACACCTGAATTGAATCGGTTACTTGGATATTCTTCATAATCGTCTTTGGGTCCCTTTCGATTATTTATGTGTAGGTCAAGTTGAACCGTAAACCACGAACGTTAAATGACGAAGTACATTGTTTTTTTGGCCTGATAGGCATATCCAGAAATTAGTTTGTTTTTGTTGATGAAGCAAAGTATAATCACTTGACATTGTGCTATTAAGTAAACGTTTCAATCAATCCCTTTCGAAAAGAAGCACCAGACTCGTCTTTCGTTCTTGTTGAAGCACGACCGGGACTACAGCTCCGGCCACGCTTTCATGAAGCACTCTTGTGTGGGATCAATGGCACAGTGATCAACACGGTTGTCTCATGAAAGCGTGGTCAGAGTTATAATGACGGCCGTGACAAGGATATGCCACGCTGACGAGCTCTAATAATATCGAAACTCGAATCCAGTGCTTCTTGTCAGAAGAGGCCACCTGAAAAGTATATAGGAATGCGATGGGTGATGTTCAGGGCATATTAAACAAAAAGCTTCATACGTATTGTTTTCTTATTCGCAGGTGTATCCAGCAGTTAGTTTATTTTTATTCATGGAGCAGTGCACAATTTCCCGGGATTGTGCTGTTCAGCAAGCAACCGATGGGGTGAATTACAAGGATTAGTTTGTCTACTTATGAGTAATATAATATAGATGCGAAATGTATTCATTGGGCTTTGACACAGCACTGAATAGAGTAAAAATAGCGGATTATGTCATTGACCGTTTTAGTTACGTGGTCAATAACAGCAGATAAAATGTTAACACCCCGCTTACTGCATCGATCAATAACGGTACCAAACGAAACGATAATACTAGACCAATGATGTTTAAGAGTAAATGAAAATACGACTGTTTGACAGAGAAAGAATCCTAATCCATCGGAAGTGGACTTTTGGCTAACCTTTGTTTATTGTGGATGGGTGCGAATTCTTCTAAATAGTTATTGACCAGATGAGTTCCCCTCAAATTTGTGCTTTTCAGCCCAAGCTGTCTGTGGTGCAACGTTCATATCACAGATCACGCTTGTGTGTCCTAAATGTAAATGATAAAATGTGTCAACATCAATCGTGCCATTTCATTCTGCGATAGATAGGGTGTGCTATCGGAAAGTTCTAACGATTGATGTGTAAAATGATTGAAAATACCTACTCTCTTTTAAACTATCAAGATCCCCGAAGTTCACTGCAAACTATATTTATTGCTTAGTTGGTTCAATAAAGTCCATAACTTTGGCCCACCTGAGATGTTCCTGATCGAGAGGTTAATGATTGGAGTTGATAGGACAGCCACTGTGTCTTCTATCAAGACAATCAAACAACCTGAACACTGCTCACACAGCGTTGCGATTGCGCGTTTAGATATAACTGGTCTGTCATGCGTGGTGTGAGATTATTGGCATTGTGGTTAGTACGCTAGTCTCACGAACACGAGGGTCGGTGTGCAAATTTCGCCTCTGACTAAGATTTGCACCACTGGATAGCGAAATTCCAGTCTAGTGAAGTGAGTTGGCCTGAAGGCTTATCTAACTGCGACGGCTGTGATCGTATGTGAGTGATGTTCAATTTGAAACTTCTTATTTCACAAAAGACTATAAAAAAAATACGATTTTCAAAATTCACATGGTTATAAGGTGCATCACAGTGACTATCATTAGTAAGAACACAATTATCGTCTACATAACATATATAGAGATTAGTGTTGTCAAGTGAATCCGAAGCTTTGTCTTCAGCTTTTATTAGAAGAATGTCTGCCAAAACCGGGCTCAAAGGACTGTTGATTACTACGCCGTCAGGTTTCAAGTTCGTATAGAGCTGTTTGAGATAGTTAAGAGTAACTCGAAGAAAATTCCCTCTTACTGACACCCTGTTAAGTAGAGAATCAACGTCAATCGACTGCGCTTTTCGTGAACTCAGTTAATTACTAGGTAATCTGTTACTTGAAAACAGTATCACACAACGATCGTTAACATTGTTGCCAGTTGGGGTGTGGCTATCCACAAGCCATCTGGGAATGTTTAATACGTCGAATTATCAAAATCCAAAACAGGTTTTAACTGACCACCGTTCGTGCACAAGTTGTGACTCGCAAGTATCTGTTGGTTTCAGTTGTTTATACTGTACTCTGCTAGTGTAAACGCTCAATTACAAAATCTGAAGGGTCACGGTTACTTGGGTTTCAGTCGGCCTGTTCATATCCTGCTTGCCGGCTAGCCTGGACTTTCGTTCTTGCAGTACTATGGTGACCACTTAACATACCTAATTAATCTTATTCACGACCATTGTACTGTATTCCTTGTGTGGTTTTAGGAGAGTAAAACCTATCCTTTTAAGCTGTCTGATTACGTTACAAAATTCGGTTGTCGAGATACCTTGCTGTCGTATTTACGCGAACTTTCCATCGATTTGGCACCAAACCAACATGCGTTCCTGTGTGCCGTGAAGGAAAGCTCTATACCATGTGCGCTCAAATATTCCAGATAAACTCGAGAATGTAACTGGTGAACAATCTCCCTGGAATCTTGCATTTCACTCCCAGGAGGAACACTTGCAATGGTGCAAGCCTAAATCAAATGGGTAGCACGTGAGTACTTCTCAGAACATCGTGGGAAAAGACCTACTTGTCAGCCGTGGCAATGAGCTTCCATGTCCATGGGATGTTCGTACTCTACTCTTGTGAATTGCGCCCTTGGTGTTTTACTCAATCCCTGACGTGTGAGTCAGTTAGTCTCTCGAGTTTATTGTTGATAAGATGACTGTATTTCAAGAGCAATATTATAACACACCGATGTAACTCACCTAACTCAATATGAGTTTGTTTCACTGTTGTTTTGCAACTCGAAGTCAATACATGATTCAGTGCTTCAGTAGCCTACTCAGAGAACAGAGTAAGAAACGATACTGAAGCGCCGAATGTGCTCAGTTTACCTTCGTCTATTTATACTTTCGGATCCGACCGAAGTCCAGATTGTATCAAATCTGCCATACTAATTATCAGCGAAAATTCTGGTTCTGGTTCCGATTCAGCCATTTGAGCATTATGGATGCGGTGGTCCTGACTTAGAACAAGTGCATTACGAGCCAAGTAAATTCTGTACTTAGAAGTAATATCTGGTCGATAAAAGTCATCGATCTGCGAATGCGTCCACACTGTCTGGGAAGTGCCTCATCTCAACTGATTTGCCTTTCGGAAACAGTTAAAGATTTGTTCAGCAGCGTTTGGAGAACTTCCACCTTTTGAAACGTTCTTCAAAGTTAGCTTCTTTCTTTGCCCGCATCAATGTGTTGATAGATTCTACTTCACAATCTCATCCTAAGAGAGAATTTACGAGTACAATTCTGACGTAAATCATTTCAACATTTTGAGTCCACTAAATGCTGTCCTCGAACAAACATTTCCATGTACATTCACACCCAAACTCTCATTGGTTTGAACATTTCTTTGTTTTGTCTGTGCGTGATATTTCATCATGTAATTAAGAAACGCTAATAACTGAACAAGCGCATCCATTGATACATAGCAATCCGGGGTTGACGAGTTGGTCAACTTTTAGTTAATCGAGTGGCTCGTAACACGTCCTTGTTTTTTTTTCAGTGAGAAAAAATTCCATGAGAAATTACACAGAACAGTAAAATGATCTAATGACAAAGTGTAGAGATCACGTTTCCCTCCGCGTGAAAAGAAAGTTAACCTGAGAAGAAAACTGATGGTCTGTCTCATACTGTTCTTTAATAGTGAAACATTGCGTTAACATCATAAAACGTTAGAAAACATAAAATCAGAACAAAAATCAATCGTGCGTGCTGTGTATGTGAGTGCTTCACAGAGATGACTAAGTGAACTGTAGCTCGGGTTAACTTTGATCTGTTTGCCGATTTAGTAGAAGTACATCAGATAAAACGTTAACCATAACCTGATTTTCTGTAATGTGCTGACAGTAAACAAGAATGACACCTTAATAATGGCAGAGTGCTTGAAAAACGGCTTTCAAATTAATAGGGGTTGACTGCTCAAAATTGACTACCAGTTCAGACTGCACAAGTTCAGTCGATGTGTGAGCACACTAAATTAGTCTTATACGTGTTGTCTTTCAACTTGCTGGATGGTCTTACGGACAATTAAGTTTGCAAAATTTTATTGAGCGTGTGAATGTACAGTACTTCCTGATAATGGAAACATTTTATAACGAGTATGTACCTGCTAGCACTATGGAGAACAAAAGCGCGTAAACTGCTTCAAATACATTCAGATTTTATTCTCCCACATGCCTTCGTTCGAGATGGTTGTACCTTAATCTCTGCTAGTTTGGTGTTTTCGATAATTTTATCACTAAAGAGATGGTCGTTAGTCGTTAAAAACACACTGAAGTTAGTGTATTTTATGGACTAACATAAGCATGAACAAGTTGAACATCATATCGGTCTTATAGGTTCACGCTGAACACATCTTGGTAAACGCGTTTCTAGTGTATTGTAGCTACTGCATATTGATGATGCTTTTGTTCCGATATTTAATCAGCATACAGTATGTGTTCATTTACTGTACATGGGAAATTTATTTGCGACTATTCATTGAAGCTGAACAGCTACGTCACCAGGTAGAGAATAACAATTCGGGGGCTATTTTAATCGTTGCTTGCCTCTCTGTAATGTATATACACATTCATGGTTTTAATATCCAGTATACCTTCTCATACAACCATCTACCTACATCGCAACAACTACACACTTCTAGCATACTTCGATGATGTCACATCGCGCTCGTTTTACTATGGTAGCTTAAATCATTTGGTTTGTTTTTGGCGACCGACGCACACTGGACTTCCATACATAACAGACAATCATAAAGTCGGTCCTCTTTCCTTAGTGTGATCTTTTTATCTCAACTGCTCCTCTGATTCATTCCAACGGAAGATAGTTCGAAAGTATTCACGTGGTATCTGTTTCAAATCTACAGAATGATGTTTGAATGACAATGAACGAAGGTAATCGATCAGCAGCCCTCATTCACTTGGTGTGAACGATAAACTGTTGCCTCATGAGTATATCTCTTAATTCGGGGGTTGAGAAAGCGTGGTCTTGGATAACAGTTGACCAGGCACGTCTACCTTGTTTGCATTGAATCATCCGAGTTTAAGCTTTTGTCTGAAGGCGGTTTTCTCACCCCTACTACTAAGATTGTTCCTCTCAATTGCACACTCAGTTCTATCACCTAGTCAGCTGGAAGACGCCTTCTTCTTGTCAATGTGTTGCGCTTAAGGCTATGGTATCGCTCCTCTCTCAGCTGTACCGGCGACCAACTGCTCTGTCACTCATACGCTTGTACCTACGATCACGTGGGTTGCTGCACTGTGCTTTCAGTGGATCGACCGGGCGACTCATTTACAAGCACACGGGCCCACATGCAATTTTTGAAGTGGTTAGGACCGTCTACTGGAGTGCGGCATGCCACACGATGCCGGCGGCTTTTGTCCAAATAGCAACGTGGACCCGTGCTCAAATGGCAGATCGAACCGCACTTAAATCTGCGGATAATGCACCAGTTTCTAAATTCAGAAAACGAAGGCCATTGTTCTGGTATCGAAAGTTGAAAACTCTTGAAATAATCACACAGTTCCTCTACTCACAATAAGAGGAGGTCTTTTGGAGATGACTATGTGGGTGAAGTCTTTGTTCCTGTCAAAGGTTCGGAAAAATCAACATAGGCAACAACCATGAATGGTGGTACGTCAGAAGCCTCGGTCCTAAAGTCTTGAACAATCAGTAAGTTTGAAGGACATGAGTACCCGTAGCGAAACTCCTGCTGTACGTTATCAGGCCGTTCAGGTCCAGCCACTTTTGTCCTAAAGAACTTATTGAACCCGCCCTCCACTAAATTGGAAGCTACTTGAAATAAGGATGTTAGTTGACTTGCTGAGTCGTCGCTATATTCACCTATGAATATAGGGTAGTGGGGTGCTTTCCCAGGCCTTCAGTGGACGGCAACTTGATGAGGAATGGTTGACAATAGCTATTTTTGATGTGCCTAATTCATGTACGTACTACCTAGACTACCAAACCGATTTACGTGTTAGACGTTCCTCTAGTTTTCCTCTCACATGTGACAGTGAGAAGTAAAAGCTTTTAAATGGGTTCTGTTAGCACAAAGGCTGTTCTTGAGGGCTAATCATGTACGCTTACTTGCTATCAGCTCCAGATATTGAAGGCCTCCGCATCAGTGGTTTACACTGATGCTTAACTGTCATACAACCATGAAGAAGAAGAAAACAAACCCTGTATAGAAAGAGGGGAGAAAAAAGGACGGGGACGGAAAGCGACCTGACCACTAAAAACTAGCTGCGTCTACAGTCAGACATTCAACATCAAGGTGGCTACACCTTGCAAACAAAAACCGAGCTGTAAGTGAAAGTAAGGCGTCATCAATGCCCCGCGTCACTAAGTGCATTCACTTCACACACAACTCGGCCAAACCGACAACGTTCAGGCCACTGAGTTCGAATGGCCACCATCTCATCTAACGTCTCAAGCCACCGACTCTGTGAGTCATAAGGGTCCCATCCCGCGAGGCGAACCCGACCTACTGCAGCTAATCCTTCGGTGAACGAACTCATTTCTCTACACCAAGTCATCGTCTGTCCCCCTCGCATCTTACGGCAGTCGGCCGCAACGTTGGCAAAGAGTGCCCGATGTCGTAGACGACAAGCTGGCATCCCTAGTATGTGACCTCACCATCTAAGTCCGTGCAAATGTAAGCAGTGAACAAAAGAACTCAGTTGACAATCGCTACCAAACACCCCCTTCCTGAGCTCCTTGTTGCTTACTCGCTGGTGCCACCCGTTACGAGCGACGCAACACAGAGATCAGTGATCAAATACCTGAAAACGGTCCACGTATTCTATCCTGAGCGGCCATGTTTCGCTGCCGTAAAGTAATACAGCCCGCTTGATCTCTGAGCATCGGAGAGATGCCTCTCTGTCGTCAGAAGTGGTCCAGGTTGGTGAACATCGCCATAGCCTTAGAGATGTGCGCTTCCGCTTCATTCTGTATATTTCCACCATAGCTGACGCAGATTCCAAGGTATACAAAGTGGTCAACAACCTCCTTGGCTTCATTATTCAACATCAAATCTACGCAATCACAACAAGTTTGCAGAGGCGCTTTTCATTTTGAGGTTGCATAGTGCACTCCGAAGCATTTAACAGAACGCAAAATAGCGTCTAGCATTGTTTGTGCTGCTTAAAAGCTGTCCAGCAGCAAAACCTTTTTGTCAACATAAGCAAAATCAATCAGTCTTTCACCAGGTATGAGTTCCACGCCGGCATTTTACGAGTGCCGCATACAGTTCTCCATTATTTCGTCTATGAAAAAATCAAACGAAAATCGTGGAAGTGGACAGATTCGACATACGCCAATCCTGTTACTGAAATTGACAGGCAATTCACCGTGAACCTTAACGTGAGCTGAACTATGGGAATAAATCGCCGACAGTGTTTAAGTGACTCTAACAATGTGTAGACCAATCCACCGAATCGAACGCACCTCTATGGTCAAGAAATACGGCAGTTGTTGGCTGGTGGTGAAGATGATGTTGATCCAGAATTTGAGGAAGAGTAAAAGTGTGATATATACATCCCAGCCCAGGGTGAAGCCCCAACTGTCCTTCTCTAATACTTGGCTCCCGAATTGCGGTGATTCGATGAAGTGTAATTGATTCCAGGACCCTAGAAATGGATTTGCAAGAGCCCCTGACACCATTCTTGAATATGGGAACTATTACTGAGTGACATCAGC
Organism: Paragonimus westermani; assembly: GCA_008508345.1. Taxonomy (NCBI): domain Eukaryota; kingdom Metazoa; phylum Platyhelminthes; class Trematoda; order Plagiorchiida; family Troglotrematidae; genus Paragonimus; species Paragonimus westermani. Next base: position 190,157 of record QNGE01000817.1, on the reverse strand, counting down.
ACGGAGAGATGGCCTCCGTTGTACATACAAGTCAACGCCTCTACTAAGGCGTTCCCATATTCGAAAAACGTCGTTACGAGGTCATCTGGGCCAATAGTCCTATTGCATTTGAGGGTCGAAATGCAACTGCGTACTTCAGTTTTACTGGGTGGTTTAAAATCTACCGACCAGGGCACTACATTGCTAGTTTGTGGCGGCAACGTAGTAGAAGCAGGAGACCAGCTAAAGTGGCCATAGATGTGTTCCACCCACCACCCTAACCCTCTGGACCTATTATAGATCTGTCTCGCTGATAGCTCCACTGACAGACGGTCGCCCGGAGCCATTGACACAGATCAGCTTAAAGAATTTGCCGGTGTTCCTGAGGTAAAAGCGGTCTCCATTTCCTCAACTTTTTCCACTAACCGAGCCTAAAGATCAGCCTTTAGACTACGTTCCAGTATTCTACGGATATCTCGTAGACTTGTGATGTGAAATACAAGGAGGAATGTTCAGTTTAGCTTTTAAAACTCCAGGAGTTACTCCGAGATCCAGTGTTTGTTCAAACTGTGCATCCCCGTGTCACATGCTGCTTACCTTTTTCATAAATTGCTTGTGAGATTTGAGTCCAGCAGCTATTAGAGTGAGAACTAATAAGGCAGCTTTCTAAGCTGGTTTGGTATTTATGTTCTATCGATGGTAAAGTTGGTTTTCCAATAGCTAGTGGTTGCTACCGGTGGGCTCGTTGCCCGGTAAAAATAAGAACAAAATGACAACGTACCAACGCATGGTCGGAATCCAAGTACATGTTCCAATAAGAGTGACAGTCTTGAATCAAACCACGCCACCTATAACTAATTGTTAGGTGGTCTATCTGAGACCAGGCCTGATTCGAAGAAGGTAGGCGTCAAATATTGCAGTGACGCGCACGATGCTGGCTAAAAATATTTTGTGTTCAACGCACATCTGCAACAATCGCCCGCCATTATCCGAGCGATGTGACGCTATTTCAAACCTGCCACCTAGATTAGAGTCGGCCACACCAAGGCGGTCGACTTGGGCATTCATATCTGGCAGACCCGAGTAAAATGCGTCCTCGACGCCGGCGACACTACAGTCAGTTGGAGCGTGAGCAGACACAGTGACTAGATTTCTGGAAGTCTTGTGTCTAAAACTAGACCTAACAGAACCTGCTAAACGGAGGACACAAGGTCTACTGTTAACAGGAATCCAATCCACTAATGCCGCCGCGGCCGTCGTGCAGAGAACCATACAACAACATCAGGATTGGACGAACGGTCTCAGTGTTGTGCCTTCCGTTATTCGCCAATTCATCTGTTGCGTATTCCACCGATTAACATACAGTTTATGATGTTGCATGTGCTAATGAGATCAGCCAATGACAGGCTGTGATTTCTCTAATACTGTTGTACATCAATAAATTCGGCGTCTGAATTCATGAATAACAATTTCTTACTGCTACCAGTACCAGGTCTTCTTAGTGCTTGAGTGGGAGGTTTCAATTCAGGTACGATTCCTAGGGTTATTCGAAGTTCCTAATTCTGAGTATCACACAGCTATTCCAGCTTGACCGGAAACGGTGGCCGTAGAGTCACCCGAAGTGTATAGCCAATATCGGGTAGAAAGTGGGGATGCTGTTATTTCCATACTTCGACTGCTGTCCCGGATTCCATTTTCGGACATACGGCAGACATCGATATGCAGCGGGTCTAACGTTCGTGCTAGAGCAGCCTGTTTTAGTGTGCGAACGTTGAAGGCACCTATGTTAACTCGCATTCTACGTCTGAGGCTGAGTTATAAGAGATGGGAATTACTGGCACTGTGTTACTGTGATTAGCTATATCTGTTGCGGGACCTGCACAGTAATTACCAGAAATGACGGTTGGGAGGGTCCTGAGAGCTAATTTTGCTAGAATATTGGGGGGGGGTCAGCAGTAGTATGTTTTCGCTTGTCCACCCTGCTGTATGCAACAAACAGAGTGATCCGGTTTGTCCTGCGAGACGGCCGATGCAGTGTGGAATTACTGAGATTGTGTTTATTCGTGGTTCGTGAATCCATCAGACGTGTGAAGCCGTGAAATATCAACCCCATAATTGTTGTGTGTTGCAATTTCACGGTAGTATGGCTTTGGGTTCATTTTCAGGTTATAGAATGGATCCTCTTGAAGTTGAAATAGATCCCCATACGATTGTGCCATCCAATTTGGTAGTATTTCCAAGTCGCACTTTTTAGTTGTTTCGTGCTGCTCATAAGCAATTTGGTTTCCATATTTTAGAAAATACGTTTGTTAATCACATCAAAAGTTTTAACAAAGATGACTTACCAGGAATTACTTGAGTAGCATTTGAAGGGCAATCTTGATTGTGCAAGCCCGTTGAACTGTGCTGTGATCGAATCGAAATTTGCCTTATATTACGCCTTTACGCTGAAATTTTGGTACAACCACACTCTAATTTCCTGTACTTAACGTCTCCCTACGGTCTCTTCAGAGCTATATGTTTTCCATCATGCCAGGTTATGGAATGAAACCATTCCAAGTGTGCAAATGTTCTCGGTCCACATACGCCATGTTGTGACCCCAGAGAGTTGAAAACAATCCGGTTTCTATTTGTGTTCTTAGAAAATTCTAACAAATTGTGCGTTAACTGCATTATTTTCGATGTCAACTACCAGACTGTCGAAATCGTTCATTACCAAGACTTGCGTGCAAGCTATGAACGGTATTCTGTTCAGTGCTTTAGGTAACGCTTCATCGAACACCGTGCATGAAATGTGATTTGTAAATGACACCGATCAACAACATGAATGTAATAATGTATGCTTCTCACAGCACAGGAATGTGCCTTCTTTTTCGACGAGTACGCGGTAAACTAGTTACCCGTTAGGCGTCTTGTAAGCCTGACAGAGAATCTCCGGTGCATACCCACTGGATATGTATGCGAATTTTTTCGGGTCTGTAGTTCCGTGGCAAGGTAATAACTGACTTAGATCGCATCCGAACCGTCTCGGTTCATTCGTTAAGAGTCCAGAGAAACGATGCACCGTGGTTCCGAAAGCAAACGCAAGTACATCCTATGTTACGAAAAGTCGTTCAACAGGGTACATTCTGCCGCACGTACTTGCGCTGCTCCTGTACTCGCTTTTGCGTACCGGACATGCAGTCCATAACCCAGCAAAACGTTCATTTAACAACTCATGCCTTTCTACTTAGTTCCACCCGTTCTGCAAACGTTTTCCGTCGTAAGTTTTCGCATGTCATTTTCCGCCCGTTTGGCTGATTTCTATCAATGGTGACTGGTCCGATCTTTCCTGTTATCATTGATCCACCCGCCCATGGATTTCGTTTCACCTCACCGTCAAGCTGAGATATCCCAGTAAATATGGAAATAATCGTGTGTCCGACTTGGTTATTCATCACGCTTCTTTCAACAGAACATATCAAGATGAATTTATATGTTTGCTGTGGTCTTCTTCGAAGCCATAAAAATGAACGGATGTTAGAACATTTCTATTATCTTGATCTGTGATTTTGCTTAAAGTGTTCGGTAGAAGGGGCTCTCTTTTGAGCAGTATTTTAAAAAATCACTTGCGAAATACTAGTCGCGGAATGTACATGCTATCAGACTAACAATGGATGTGTAACTTGGCACATTTTCTCCTATTTCTCTATAACAGAAAGACTGGATCAGTGGTACTTGGACTATTGACAATGCAAAAGTCGAAAACACCAACGGGTCAATCAAAATGAACTCACGTTTTAGTAATGTTTACGCGTTACTTCTAACGTTCTGGGTGGCTGTGGTGAACATTTATAAACACACACATTGGTAGTTATTTTAATGTTCCAAACCTTTAGACATGATTGGTACATTGTTAGTTTTCTATCTGACTATTCAAGCCCTCCTGCTATAGCCACCTGATATGTTGTCATAAATGGTGCCCAACGATGCCGACCGTAACTGTTACCAACTCTCAAACCGCATGGCAACAAATTTCTTTTCAAATCTCTTCCCCGTGAGCTCTGTATAACAGTTGTTGATATATTAGCATAGAACACCTAGAGACTGTTAGTAGCAAATCACTCGATGGTACTATATTTAGGTCAGATGTTTATGAAACTGAGTTCTATCAGGCTAAGTGATGGTTAAAAATAGAGGATTTAAAAAGGTCAGAGCGCTTTTTTGTAATTGCGAAAGGCATGGTTGTTTACAGTATACTGTCAGTAACAGTAATTGAGCCAATTTGGTTTTATTTGTTCATTTATGAGCCCACCGACTGGTGCTATGACTTGAACCGTCCTCTGTTGTGAAAGTAATGATAAATATATCCGAAACTAAACCTACATTAGCACAGTAAAACTGGGTCACAAGTATAACAAAATAATGTTAATTAGAGGGATTATCAATCTCATAAATGTAAGCACGTTGTTGGCTCTCACATAACGTCACAGCGGATAACGATTTTAACACGCCATTAGACTGGTCATGAAGTGTTTAGTCAGGCAGGGATAACTGTCCATTTTACTTAATTGAGCAGCCATGGCCTTAGCGTTCGGACACAACGGCGTTTCCTGATTATCTCAAAATTTTATGTAACTTATCGGCCTCAGTGACCAACGCTCGGTACACTAAGCTTCGTCTGATGTGCGAACAACTGACCCAATTATGGCAGACGGTACGTTTGTTTTATTTGTCTCTTTGATCGCTTACCCAAATTTTCTCAGAGTATGCTATGATGAATAAGCGCACTAATCATGTGTCTTTCCAGCTTGATGTGGGTTATTTGGCGGAAACATCGGTGGTTAAACACTATCATAAAACGGAGGACTTTGAGCCACCCAAGTAATGGGACGAATCACTAACTCAAGCGAACCAATCGAAATAAAAAACGTCGGACTGGGAACATCCCAGCCTCGAAGCAACACTGCGCACTTTGAGGGTTTAAAATGCACCGTATAGAGGTCATGGTCTCCATATGTTCTACGGCGGGACCAAACAAAACACCTTTGAACGCACACTTCTTGTAGATTAGCTTAAAGCTTGGGAAAAAATTCACACCAAGATTGTTTGAGATAAGACTTAATGGACGATAACACGTAACAAGAGTACAAGTATCACAGCCCTGTTACGAACAACGAAGCAGTTAACAAGCCAGTTTTGAATAATGGACGTTTCGGAACTGTTACCGATGATACGTAAGACAGTCAGATAACACGGTCTACGTAGGCCAGTCAGAACATGACTTGAGGACAAGTCAGCAAGCAGCACATGGGTATCAGATGGATTCCTCAATCACCGCCTCTAAAATACCGCTCCCAATAATGTTGAATAGAATGTAAGAATACAGACACTTGTTAAACATCACACTCGAAGTGGTCAACACTCAGAACGTAGAGACTGTACAGAGAATGATCATAGTGTTCTAAGTCTATTCGTCTACTCCTTCTGGACAGCCTTGGGAATAAGAGGTGTTTAGAGGGCCTTGTGAGCGGTGGGGCCAAAGGTTGTTGAGTAAATTGTGTACCTTATTTGGCTTGAGTGGTAAAATCTCATCATTTTATGTGATTATACCTTTGATGATTGAGGGGCAACTGACTTATTATACTGTAGCCGCGCAGAATAATTATGTCGAAATTCACGGACAGCCTAAAAAACAGACTTAACCGATTACGCATGGAAAAAGTGCACATTCATTTACTTTGTTGGTTGAAGAATAAAGGTAATTAGTTCTCGCAGAAATATGATACAAATGATCAAAATCGGATGCTTTTAAATTAATGTTTGCATCTGGAAAGTTGTGAAGATTACCTCTAAATTGCTCATTCTGATTGGAAAAAATTGTTTTCTCTGGAATGAAAACATTTTGGAAGGCAAAATAAGGTTCCATCATGCTCACCGACTCACAGGTCAAATTAATCGAAACACACTGTTGAGTTGATTTTTAATATTATCGAAATCTTAGGACTAACTTGGACACAGTTACAGGAGAATGTTAAGCAGTTTGTTTATTGAACAAACAATGTGTTATGTAAGTTCACCTTCAAACATTTCACTATAAATAACTTTTTGATGGAAACACATCAAGGCATACGTAATGATAAGTTCGTTTTTGTAATAAACGCTATTCTAGAATCTTGCAGAACAATAAAAGTACTCTCTGATCACTTCTGTGTTGTTTACTTAAATAAGCCTGTAATTATGTAAGTAATCGCTTAACCTTGACGGCGGATGACGTTCTTTGCGACGACAACCACAAACCGTTCAGCAAAAATGACTTCATTACTGTACGCAACAGAAGGCTGTCATTGTGTTTTCAATGGTATCCTCAAAACAAATAGTCTGTAACGTTTGTTGACATATATTTTTCCCTCTCTCCATCGGACCAAACTTTCCCTATCGATTGATTCGCTGATCTGACACCGTTATTTTACCATCGCCTGACGCCGTGTGTCTGTGGGTTGTTTTCTTCAGATTAATTAGTTTGAATATGCAGAATTTTCTTAGTTCTGTTAACTAACGATGCTTTAATTTTTCACAGAGAAGTTTTAGCATCACTCTTGCGTGTTGTTCAAATTGATTAAAGTGACCTTGCAACATAATACAAAATTTGTGCACACCGGTCTGCTTTCGTCTCTGTTGTGCAGTCGGCTGATGATACAGCCGAGATCTTTCATCCAATCTTTCACCTCTGTCTTACTACGGACATGGTCGCAGCTCTGATCGCGCTTGAGCAGTCCACAGTCAATACATAATACCCTTAATTCCAGGATACTAGTGGTGGTCTTCTTGAATACAGACGAACACCTTCCGTGAGTCAAGTTCTTTAATTACCGCAACTTGCTTGATTTGTGCAATTTATGTTGCAGTCGTTCATTTTGTTGTCATTGATAGCTTGATGTGGTACGCAGACTTCGTGATTTCGATGAAATCCAATTGCAAAATATCTTAGATTTCACAGTATTCGAAGCAACGGCAGAAACAGCACACCCAAATGTGACGTGTTCTAATGGCCAAGCTATGAAACAATGCCAGAAGTTTCGATATTTTATATTTACACTCAAACTGGTTACCGTATAGCGAACACGGAGGTTCATCATCCACACATCGTTTGTCGAACGTTTATTTATCACTCATGCGATTGTGCTTCAAGCATACATTACGGTATGTCAGTCAACTATTTTTTCTGTTGACTTTGTGGTTAGTGCATGTGACGTGTCATCCGCATGAGGTGTAGGTTTGTACACTTCGTGCTTCTGATTTGCATTTCGAGAAGTGAACTTGTGTCATGTTTCAGGGGCGTTAAGTTTCGATCCTGAATTCAACATCTGTTTGAAAATGTCCTTGAACAGGGTTATAGAGGAGTGGTTCATTAATGCGTTACAGAAACTGATGAAACCTGATCTCTAACATTGTGATGATGTATAAAAATGACTGGAGTGATACGTATTCTTACTGTCACTAATCCTGCATCAGCAACTTTAGACGTCGACAAATATCCCTCAAATACTGTGCGAGAACATACGATCACTCATGCGTTTTTCTGCATATGGTTCAACAAACGCTGTTCTGTGAAACCTGCTAATATTGTAACAGGTGAATACGTCACAGACGCCATTATTACAAAATTCAGTGGAACATTTCAACGCGGCCATAGGATATGTTTAGAGCTCACGGCAGGCGGATCGTAGATCAAGCAAATAATCAAACTGTCCACCATTGAAAGAAATCGGTCCAACAGGCGAGGAAGTGCAGGGGAAAATCTGTGGCGGAATACACCTACCAAATGGATAGAACCACACAAAAATGCACAATACATTTGATTAAGACATTGATGCGCTGTGAGCTAGAATTCCGCTAAATAAACGTTGACATGTGTGCCAGCTAGGCACAGATGCTCTTGCTTCATTGAGCGACGTTTCGCTGCAATATAACACTGCTGTAAGTGTTCATATGAAATGCTTAAATGGAGTTAGGTCCGTAGCCTTCAGTGCTAGAACAACGTCAACAAACAAACCGGAATAAAAGTTGCACATGAATCGCAACCGTAACTGCGCGGGAGTGGGAAGTTGTGTGTAAATATCTACCGCCTCTCAATACTGTACGACGGGAACACGATTGGATCAATCAACGAGGTCAGCGGCAACATTATATAGTGGCATCCTTTGCAAAACTGAAGACTGAGAATGGTTTACATTTCTATATCATACGTACATTTATAAATTGGTTTGGCTTCACAAAGAAATGTCTGAGTACTTTTAGCCTGTTAAATGTTTCGATCTATTGTCCTGCCTTGCGTCTGCACTACATATTACTCTACGCATCCCTGGTTATAGACAGTAGACGATTAAGTTCCCAGATTGGTGTCCACCCTTGAATGTTACAATTTACTTCATTTCCCTCACATTTTGCTCATAACACCGTTTGTTTTCTCAGGGTCACTTTGTGGAAACACCTTCTCGGAAGACAGGAACCAGAATACGGAATTGCATTTCTTTGGAGCTAGGCGGTTCAACAGAATTTTTCGTCTGATCACGTTTTTCAGATGTTTTTCATATGAACGAGATACTCATAACTAAGTCCTGAATCCTCTCATCTTTGGTTGAATTACAGACCCTGCCATGAGTCTACATATAATGACGGTCGATCGTCCTGTTTGCAAAGCAAAAACCCAATGCTCAGAGTTTCCATAACTAAGGTTTCGGGTTTCCAACTGGAGTTGTTGCGAATATGTTATCGCTTGTAACTGAATGAACAGTCTGAACGCGTCGACCGACTAAAACGGTTAACAGTGCAACGGAGACGACAAGGCGGACAAGCGAATAATTGAAAATGTACAATGACTAACAGTAGACAGGATCATGCGAAGTTATCCCGGGACCTCCCTGCTAACTCAGTCACCCAAAACAAATGCATAAAAAAGGGATAAGAGTGAGTTATTTGCGAGCCTTATTATACCTCTCGGTCCGAAAACAAACATGGTCACCACCATGTTCTCCTTTATACGGTTTGTGACCAATAAGAAAGCAAGGTCAAAAGCCGGTCTTTCAGAGGTAAACAAACTTTATCGAGGAGTCAATCAGAAAGCGAGAGTTTTAGTGGGGATGCTAGCAATATTAACGGAAGATTGAGAACGTTTATAAAAGGCGGTATATCCGATATCCAGAAAAAAGGTGAAATTTGATCAAACTACGGAAGTTTCAGACATTTATTGGGTAAATAAAATGTTTTTTTCGGGGATTGGGAGATTTCCCTGACATAAAGCCGATTAACTTCAATTCATTGGGGCAAAACATTTACCAGCTGTCCAAGTTTCATGAGATCATCTGGTCCGTTCAAAAGAGACATGGTTTAAAATGAATATGAACGCCAGTGTTAGCCCTATAGAATTGAAAGTCCAAGGGTCAAATATTACCTTGATTCAGTGGTTTTCGAACAGAGATGACGTGTGGCAACAAGTATTATAAAACTCCACTTCAGTATGACAGTAAGGAATAGAGTCCAAATGAAGCACGATTTCAAGTCATTGATTAATCACATTATGGCTCACCTCGGATAACTGCTCAACAAAGCATACTGTAAACCTGTATGTAATCGTACAGATATGATAGGCATATAACATCCATAAACCGGATACATCGTACATTGATCTACTACCCAAAAGTAAAAACGTGATAACATTATTGTTAACAAACCCTTGAAAACCTTCCGCTTTACTGTCTCCTCATGACTAGTTTCTTTCAGTTTCTTCAATGAATTGCATTAATATGAAGGCTATCCGCACTCCAGATGGTCCTTACGCCGCAGATATGTGTATATAAATATATACACTGAACCAAGCAATTAGTTTTTATTTCTGTACCAAAGTCACGCAACGAAATAACATTAAACAGGTGTACAAGCGACTAAGAAAATGAGAGCTAAGGTCAGTCAAATGGAAGAGTGGATTAACTGGTTGAATTCTTATCGATGGGTTCGTTCACTCCAATCACTACAATGGTATGTAGTCATGTCATCATGGTCTGTGACATCTACGGTCCCCTCAAGCACAGCAAGCTTCAACTCACAGCTCCCAAGTTGTCGCTCGTTGAACCCTCGGAAGCCCGAACAGATCGCACTCATCCACATCGCTCGCCGCAAGGCTCCGTTCAAGGACAAACCCTCCAAACATCTAACTCCGATATCACAATGCGAAAGACACACTCGAATAATATCACCGTACCACAGATCTCGACAAACAGGATTCTCCCTACCCATCCTCAGTTGGTCACACAACAACTGCTTCGGAATACGGTCGTCGCACACACTACAAACGTGTCCTAACCGACGCACGTAGCACGCGTATCAGCATGACATCAATTCTGTCCGTGTACACTTGTCGTGGTGACTCGGTGTACGAACACATGTTCAACCATCGAATAAGCGAAATACGCCTCAGACATTGCAACATAATACATTTTCCATTGTTACAATGTCCAAGTCACACTGTCGTGCAGCAGTACAGACAGCACCGATGAGCTGTGGACAAGCAGTTTGTTGTCAATCTCCAGGCATATCCTTCTTCCAGATATCTCTTCTAACACATCCGAAAGCATCACTGGCCTTCGCCACACCCGGTCACATCTGGTTGTTCACGAGGTGATTTTCCGAGAGATTGCTGTTCATGTGTCGGGAGTCTGTGCAACTATCCGCTATGTCACTGGTGGTGCGGATTTCCCACGTGTGCCGTAGACCCTCTGTGGGGAGAATGTTGATGGGACGAATATGTCTTACTTGTGTTGATTTTTGCATTTAATTCAGATGTCTTGGTCAACAAAGCCGTGGTCATTCGTTGAATTTCATCCCACTGTTCCAGAATAGTGCATTATGGTATGCAAATATCAGCATGCGCACTGCTGAATTGTGTAACCGTTTTAGGACGCCGAAGTGTCATATGTTCAGCAAGCGGCTGTTCGTGAGATATTCAATCTCCACACTGTCCTCAGTGTTCTGGAAAACGACTATCAGCATTACAATCAACAGTGCACTAAACAGGGTTGGGAGGAGGGCAAGATCATGCTGCACGTCACCGACAATGTCAACATCATTAGAGGTCGATCCACATGATTTAAACTCCGTCGTCATACCAACACGCAACATTCCAGTCAAATTGACGAACCTACCTAGTCCTACACGCTCATCAAGCACTGTCCACAGTGCTCCATGAACCACAGAATCTAGTGCCTTTTTGAAGTCCACAAATCGGACAGACATCGAGTGGTGGCGTTAGTGGCACTTCTGTCGGATCTGTCGAGCAGCGAACACCACAACGATTATACTGTCACTCGCCGGAATTCACACTTCTTCTCAGGAATATTGGCCCCTAGAACTTCTGTACTGTGTAAGTTAAACGGAATCCTAGCTGGCACCTTGGCAGTGCAGCTCAGCAGACCAGTGCCCAAAAACTGTCAGTATATTCCTTGCTTCCCTTGCCTTGTACTGGAAGCTATGTATTAGCAAAATTAAATCAGGTGACAAGTGGAAACTGACAGCCACTTCATCACTATTGTTGACGCTGAACCAAAAATCTTGCGAAGACAGTCTGACAGGTACACACTCTGAATGGTAAAAGAAGCTCATTCCGGTACTCATTTATTTGTTTGACGAAGGTTCTGGTGTGGGTTTGAAACGTCACAGTGAACCGTTTACTACTCGGCAGGAGCTTATTCTACCTAGTTTATATACATATATGTAAATGTAAATATTTCAGTACCTATACATATATACACATCGACTGAATTAATGTTAAAGTCCTAAATGATTTAAAGTGACCTGCTTTAGGCATACGGACAGAAGTCATTGTTCTTCCGAAAAATAACGCTGTCAAAAACAGACATCCATTCAACCATATCATTCGTGCCTTCCCGTATATCGTTAAACAATGTCTTCGTTTTTTTTTCTATCACAAAAACTGACATTTGGAAACACTTCACTTTTAACGTAGTCTGTAAAGAAATCCTTGTTCGGCATTATATTTTGGACCGTTTATTAGAATGCACGAATAAACTTGTCTACTGAAGTTTGAGCAACTATCGTTCTAGTCGGTCCTTAAAATTCTAATACTTTTCACCAAACGACAGTGTTTTACTCATTGGTCAAAGGATTGATGTACAAGAAGACTGGAACAAATCAAGAATACGCACATCCCCATAAACCTCAGGCTTTTACCAAACCTTGACATGCCAAGATTGAAGGTGCATTCATCTACTCAGTTTCCTGTAAATTGTACCGCTGTAAGTTATCCAATTCTTGAAGAATGGAAGTGGAATCAATCTATGAACGGGCGTTTTCCACATAATTTTGGAGTGTTGTGAGTATGTCTTTCAGTAAACAAAACAAACTGAATTCTGGCAATTATGTGAACATCGCAAGATTCTTCCTTAACATCTTTCAAAGCTCAACGTTCTGAAACGTAACGTGTTTAAAGTGTGTTACGTAGGACCCTGGTCTCTTCAACCGACGCAGTATAATGTAGTTTTCAAAGTCTATCCTTGTTTCACTAGTTTTCGATGATCACCAACAACTGAGTACTTCACTACATGATCGACTTTTCTTCTTTGTCAGAATTCTCCAACCAAATGATGAAGATTGGGGTTCGAATCGATATCCTATACTCTCTTCATGCATCTGGTGTTCACAAGACTATTCGTTTAATGTGCATACTTTACTATTTTCATTATTTTTCGAAAACCCTTTTGGCGCTAATCACTCTTGTCAGTCACAGTTGTTCTGCCCTGTTGCCAGTCTCCATAAAAAAAAATAGAATTTAGGACGATGATATTAATGCCAAGATGTGTTATCTTCTTCGCTAAACAGCACTGCATAATCGACCTGGATCCGATGTGACCTAATCTCGGACAGAGATCAATAGTGCATCACACCGCCACAATCTTTGTCGCCACGTGGACTCATCAAGTAGCAGATTTGTACACATAATTTTCAGGATGTAAGCATAATTTATTTAGGAAACCAAAATCACTCGGCGTCTATGTACATTATCATCTGCTCTATATATTTTTCTCTATGGCTTGTTGTAGATTCCGGTTTTGCAATATAATACCAGGCCGTATTCGAATTCGTTCCAAATGACAAGCCGATATAATTATGAATGACTTTTTACGGGGTTACCGTGTTATCATTTTGATTCCATCGAGTTAAATTTACGCAACTGGCCTGTTCGACTGACGAACTGACATGCCAAAATTTTCCGTTATTTATTTCTCACAACGGGAGACTTCAAATCAGATTTCGCTTCTCCTGTAGGTTGTGACTACGTAAAACACAGGGCTACCTCACACAGAACTACAGCGAACTATCGAAAAATGAGCTAAATTTTTGCATCAACTGAGGGGTTGATTGTAGCATGTAATTTGGTTCCAAATGGTAATGTGTGGTTAGATCAATTCCATGTTCATCATGTGATGCGATGAGAAATTAAGTCGGCATTTCTGTAAAACGTGAAAAGCACTTGTCTCTTCCAGTCAGATAAGTGTTGTCATCTTAGATTTGACAAAGATGTCTGAACGGCAGAACATTAGTCACTCCTATTGCTTGAAAAGAGTGCTTCAATCTAACCGGTAAATACGATGTCTGTTTCACCCATTTTCTATAAAGCATCATTTCAAATATATGGACGTAAAATCAGATACTATTCGTTGGTCACAGTTAAATAACGTGTCAGCCTTGTCTGAAAAATGCTGAACCTGAGGGCTCTTAACAGCAAACCAACAGCCATACTAGTCAGTGTGCAGACGGACCTAATTCTATCGCCGCATCAAACCTCGTGTTAGGAATGTTGACAATTAATCTCAATGTTAACGCATTCCGAAATCCTGGGACACTTTGAAACCTTGGTGCAGAGAAGTGATTCAATAAATATTCACAACTAAGTGAGGTCTATTGATATACAGATTGGGAATAACACAACGTTTCGAGNGTGTTATTCCCAATCTGTATATCAATAACATGCTAAACACGACGCCCAAACTATTCAACTTCATTCGTACTACATTTGGTGCGGATATCTTATAAGTGAGGTCTAATTGTATAATCCTACTGCGAGTAGGTTCAAACCGGTAACAAGATCTACACGCCTCTACATAATACCTTGTTGGTAAAGAACGTTGCTTGCCTGTTCGTGGTTCAAATGATTTTGCTCGCGATCACGGCTTAGTGTCGTGAGACTTCGTTAAATGATGGCATCAGATATGCGCTTCGTGTCAGAGATCGTTGCCTACATATATGCACAGTCATCTGTAACACTCCTCGGGAAGTGTGAAGAGTGTTGTCTCTGTAAGACCGCGATCTATAAAGGTTTCGAATTCTTCGGAATCACATAACCATTATAATAAGTAACGTCGGAAAAATCTGTAGGAATGCAATAGCTGCGGTCAGTTGTGAGTGAGGTTCAACTTATATAAACCGAATCCCTCGCCAGTTAGGAATGATCAGTTAGATAAATGTATGACTGACATAATCACCGTGCACATGAGGTTGGAATATATGCTTACGGCTTGGACTCGGAAGACCCAGTATACACTCTCATGAATCCACTAGAATTTTAACGTTAGACTAATTATTAAACTCACCCAAGTGAATGCCTGTTTGATAGATATTTTGTGAACAACGCGTCTTGTTTTTTCCATCACATCAGATGAAACTTAATGAATAGACTTCTCAGTTAGGTACGGTATTTAGACAGACTGTAGCTTTCGAGTTTCCAGGATTCATTGGTGCTTGCTGATCGGATGATTTTGCTGAGATGTTTTCTGTGAAAATGTATTTTCGGCAATAGCTTTTCGAAGTGTTTGATGCGCCATAATAAAGAGCCACAATTTATGTAGCCAAGCCATTGAGTTCACAGCTTTAAACGTTGTTGTTCGCTTATGGAACTACTATTCCAAAATACTTAATCCTTCTGGTTGGACAACGATGAGCATGATTAGCCTTGCGAATAAAAGCATGGTCTAAAAGGGCAAGTCCACCGTCTCCTGTTGGCCGGATATAGGCTCACGCTTTGTGATAATGTCCATGCTGTGGTTGAATCGTTCACCTGCGTGTCTCTACATTCTTCCTGTGGCGAAATTTTGATCACTCCATTTTTCACCTGACAAATTTCTGACCCCGACGGTCAGTGTGCGAATGAGATGTAGCTATGGTAAATCGAGTGAAACAGTGACTGGATGCATCAGTGGTGTTTACCAAAGATGATTTTATCTGTATTGAGATCGAGGCTACAACACCAGCAAAAGATTGCCCAAGCCACTCCGAGTGAGTTGTACTCAACCAGTGCAGTTGTGAAGGTGCAGCAAGTCCGGAGTGAGAGCCAAATAGTTTTCAGGTCATGTCTTAGCCAGTTAACTGATGTCAGTTGTCCCTATCTCTGTTTTACCAAGGAGTGCATACTGCACATATTTTCCAAAAATACGAATTAATCATTCCAGTCATCTAATGTAGTCCACAAAAATGCCGTTTCTGATCTTCACTAGTCATTGAGGATTTGTTAAGTGTAGTCGCTAGGCTGAATGGACGATGTTCTCACCAAACAATACAACGACCAAGAGACTTACAAGCGCCTGCGTGACGCACGGTTAATGTGACTGGACAGTAATCACAGTTCTGATTCTCGACAAGTTTGTTTTCTGTTTTAAAAAGAGCGGCATGCGTTATAGCGAAATCTAAGGCTGGGAAAAGGGTTGCGGAAAACATTTTTGGGGAAATTACCATTTCTTGACCGATTACTGTGCGAGAGTATCAAATCCTAAATACTAAAATAAAACAAAAGTTCAGCCAGATTTATTTTTCACTTTCTTACCAATGTCCGTCAGCTGTCTGTTCCTCTTTCGACTGGCAAATGAAACGTGTGTATTGAGCACAGTTCCACTGATATCTTCTGAGGTGTTTGAGCCGATACCTCTGAAAAAACACATCAGAACTCCGGCTTCTTTTTGTCTACCTCACTAATACAGACCTCAGAAGTTTCCGATGAATGTGACTAATTGTCAGCACTTGTACGATACATAGAATGCTTTATGTATATGTCTTATTGTGTCTCAGTGTAGAAGTGTAACTCAATAAATTCAGCTTACGTAGTAAATCAGGCGCACACTTTCCTATTAGGACCCAAGCTTTGTGTTGCAGGAACGTACACAATACTATCGGTTAATAGTGCTGAAACATGAGTCACCAAATCATTGCAAGCCTACTTCCCGTAGTCACCTAACAACAAAATACACTGCTGAGCTCTGTGCCACACGCCCACTGATGGCAGCCGTTACAGATGCCATAAAACTGCAAGCACGTATAGTGTTAATGGTCAAATTGACTGTGGTAGTCGCCTGATATTATGCATAATCTTTTCTGATGCTGGTAAAACAAACGAAAACTATTTTAGCATCCATATCTCACAGCTACCTTGCCCATGTTAACTAGTTGAGAGCGGAAAATACGAAACCCCTAAGAAACACGAGAGCAACCTTTTCCAAAGCACTCAGTCTAGATGAACTTATTATACGAGCAAGTGGACTACCAGATCACTTTTCTAACTTCAAACATTTGTCCTGGGATAGGTCTGTTAAAAAATTGGTGGTTGACGAGATCTTCACTTCTTAGAATGAAGATGACAGCAGATCCAAAGAAATTTTCGTAGTTTTTCAAGTTCTGACATTGAAAATAATGGTACTGACGACTCGATTAGCACCTCCGGGTCTCATCCATCAGAAGCGTCCGATTTTGAGCCAAATGTCTTCAAAGCCGCAGCTTCCTACAAACATCCTGGGTCCTAAAAGTTGTGTCTGCGTGTTTCATCTTCGAACCGACAGTTGATGCTAGCATTTGTCCTACTTGGTCCACGGCCTGACTTAGATCGCCCTGAAATGTGCGCCAAACGGTAGACTATGAGCACTTCCTGCGCGCGGGAAATAATGAAGGTACTCTTGTAAGGTCGAAACATGTTCTCTATCAACCAGCTCCTAGCAGGGTAAAAGCCGGAACAATATACCGATCGAAAAATACTGTCTTTGGTGGGGTTCTTACAAAAAGCGTTGTCACCGAATGTCACAAGAACTGGCAGTGGTCCACAGACCATATCGGCACTATACATAATTGTGGAAAAGAAGGGCTCCTACAGAATAACCAAGGATACCAAAAGTGGCTTTTGAATTCTTCCATCAGATGTTCAATCACACAGACGTCATCAGCCTTATCGTAGTTATTCTGAAGTTGTATCTATGATGAAGAAGAACGCGCCGAGATCCGACCACTCGGAAATGCTCCATAGAAATAGTTGACACAAGATGTCCAGTAAAGTCTTCTCCTCACCACCCACTATCATTCTTATTTCTATAGCAAAGGCAGTCCCATACTTCAGTCCAATTTGTTTCCGTCCTGGAGCTACCCTCAACATAACACTGCCATAACCTATGTCGATACTAACTGTCCTAGTCTGATGAATAAGCTTTTAGAACTACGACTGGTAGCATACGACACATATCCCCACATCATGAGCTCGGGAAAACGAATTTATTTCTAAGTAGCCCTGCCCTCACTCATTTGTCATGAGTGACTCTGGCGTTCTGAAAGCATAGGACAGCTTTGACTAAGCTCTGTCACTTACAGTGTTACACAGGGCTTTGACACAACATGTAAAGTCTGCAACCAGGCACAGTCTAGGGCAAATCTTGTCATAACCACTAACGAGAGTCAGTATATTGACCAGATTAATCTGAAAACTTCTCCGACCCACAGGGTTATTCTGTTTGTGGTCTCTGACTTCCCCTACAAGTGGATACAGCAGCCTTTTGAGAAGCGGTTGGTCCATACTTCCAATCGGACAAAATTTGACAGTACTGAGAAACATCCCACGAAGCCTCACGTGGGTGAGCTTCAGTAGCATCCAAGTACCATCACGCAGTGTTACAGGAGGCTGAACACACGTTTCACACAAGTTGATGAGATCTTATTAATGGCTGTTCCCCAGAGGAATTCCTCCTCCTCGCGACAACCACACATAATCAGTCACTAAGCAGAGATAATCCAATAAGCCCGGAGGCGCTAAGTATTTTGCTAAATGTGCGATCCATACAAATCGGTAATTGGTTACATTATCATCATCAAAACAGCCATGAGCCTGACCAAAAGGTACTGTGGCTCGGGCCGCCGCTCACCTCAACAGTGACGTGGAATATCCTAAAAGGAAAGAGTACTACGAAGG
>QNGE01000817.1:131069-171621 GCA_008508345.1 Paragonimus westermani | reverse complement strand
ACCAGCCCGGTCACTCACCTTATTCAGCATGGTCTGCATGTCTTCGGCAGAGGTGCTAAGTAAGACAATGTCGTCCGCATACTCCAGGTCGGTCAATCTAGCGCCAGGAAGAAACTCAACACCAAGCCCACTGGATTCAATTGGTTACAGTTGCCTCCAAGCCCAATCCGAAGAGCTCAAAATAAAGCGTATAGACAAAAACGTTTCCTTCGAGTACACAAACCACGCTGCCGCAAGAGTCCGTCTTCAGTTCTTTCGTCGTGTCAATCGAATAGCGCCATCACTGCCGAAACTAAAGTCGTCGTTGAGTTATTTAAGAATAAATAAGCTACTGTTCCTAACCCAGGCATATCTTCTTCTCAATTCCTACCTACATGTTCAACCATCGAATAAGCGAAATACGCCTCAGACATTGCAACATAATACATTTTCCATTGTTACAATGTCCAAGTCACACTGTCGTGCAGCAGTACAGACAGCACCGATGAGCTGTGGACAAGCAGTTTGTTGTCAATCTCCAGGCATATCCTTCTTCCAGATATCTCTTCTAACACATCCGAAAGCATCACTGGCCTTCGCCACACCCGGTCACATCTGGTTGTTCACGAGGTGATTTTCCGAGAGATTGCTGTTCATGTGTCGGGAGTCTGTGCAACTATCCGTTATGTCACTGGTGGTGCGGATTTCCCACGTGTGCCGTAGACCCTCTGTGGGGAGAATGTTGATGGGACGAATATGTCTTACTTGTGTTGATTTTTGCATCTAATTTAGATGTTGTGGTTGCAAAAGCCGTGGTTACTCGCGGTAGTTCACTTTTTTGTATGGAAATAGCTTAGTATCATCTGCGGACGGAAGAGTGAGCAGAGTTGACCTCTGTATCCGGCGGGGTTGGGATGGCGATGCAACTTTGAAAATTCAGCAAGCGGTCACCCGTGCGGTACTCAACCTTGTCGCCATCCTCCGATTTCCGAAACACAGCTGTTATCATTGCATCGAATAGCAAACTAAATGACGTTCGGTTTAGAGAAACACTATGCTCCATGCCATTGATATTACTGAACAAAGTACGATGATGACATTTCTAAACTCTTGTGACATTACTTCCTGTTCCTAGATGGAGTGAATCAACTGGAGCAAAGCCTATTCCAAAATTGTTCCGGCATCATTCGTAAGTTCCCCTGGCAATTTATCTTCATTTGCAGCCGATTCGTTTCGCAATTGTCTGTTAGCTCTCTGCCAGCCTGCTAACTTCGGTGAGAGAGTTGTTAAAGCTTCGGCAGCTTCTTCCTGCATGTTATTCACCATCACCCAACCAGTGTTAGCTGGACGCTTTAGTAGGCTGTTGAATAGCTTGCGTCAGACTTTCGTGATGTTTTGTGGCTCGGTGCAATGAAAGCCGAATTCGTGCCCAGCTCAACCATAGTAATCCACTCTCTTCTCAGTGACACATCAGGCACACCGCAAAGTAAGTTGTCTACGTGTGCGTACACATACCAGGGATAGCTAACGCAACAACATCACAGTAAATGTGATGAGTAAGAAAAACAGAACGCAACTTAAAAAG
Organism: Paragonimus westermani; assembly: GCA_008508345.1. Taxonomy (NCBI): domain Eukaryota; kingdom Metazoa; phylum Platyhelminthes; class Trematoda; order Plagiorchiida; family Troglotrematidae; genus Paragonimus; species Paragonimus westermani. The sequence continues at coordinate 170,057 of QNGE01000817.1, read as the reverse complement.
CACATGAATTTTCGAATATGTGGGCAAAACAAACAGTAACTCAGAACACAAAGCACGCTGACATCATCGATTACGAAGGAAACTGCTTTGGTTTGGCTGTCCTCCCAGTGGCCTATCAGACTTGGTTGAATCTTGGAGCCCAGAAGTCCCAGTCAGCATACTCCGCTGGATTAAAACAGCACACAAACCTGGCCAACAAGCCAATGTATCAGAAATGGTCAAGACGCACACACATACCCGAAGTGTCATTCATCTCAATTTTGCGTGAAACAGACTATTTTCCTCTGACAGAACAAGTATGACCTATAACAACCTGATAAACTACTTTTCATTGAATAGATAAACGTCGCTTCAATTTTGACACCAAGCATACCCATCATGCAAGTTCATCAGAGCCAGAACAACGTGACGAGGGCCTGCGGTAGTGCACCGAAGCTTTTCTTGCCCTTCAGTCAACAGACAGTGTCTAATTATCAGGTTCTTCACATGGCGCATAACTCAATATCGTTTTGACTACCGGTTGCGCAAGTTGTGCGTGCCATTTACTGAGTGTCCGGTTCACATTATTCTACCTATATTTTAGGACTGATACAACTCGCATTTTTAAATATTACTGATCCTCGGACTTCTCATCAGCCTCAACGGCACTACATCAGTGACTGTTGTTGATGCTTGGCTATTTTACAGCCATGAATAGAAAGGAGAACGCTCCTAGTTCAGGACCGAAAGCGAGAGAATTTGGTACTGAAGTCACAGAACCTATGTCCAAGCGTAAACTATCAGCGATATGGTGCACACACCTGGGAAACAAACAGCACGGCGTGTACCAAGCAGTTTGTATTGGTTTTCATTCCACTGCTCACTGTTGTTACATGTTTTGCATGAAATTCAGTCGAAGAAGACAATCAGAACTATCATTACGTCCTCTGTCATCTTCATTCGTAGACTACGAAGGATCAAGTGTTTGCAAACCCGGGAACATAACGCGATCCACAACAGTTAGTCTGTTGGTAACTGTCTTCATTTCCCTGGGCCAGCTTGCTGTATCCACCTCATGCTATACGTTGATCAGCCATTGCGGAGGAGTGGCAGTTTATTAGGTGATACCCTCAATGCATGGTTCAATCATAGTTGTGCGGTCTAATCGACCTCTTGCCTCGTTAGTTGGTCGGGCTCATACTGCCCGCACATGAACTGGAGTCAGATGTCTTGGCAGAATGATTGAAGCGTGGTTACTTTGCCTCCGTCCACCTCTCCATCTGTCACAATGTGGGCGGTAAAGGAGAATGCCCAGTGTGGAGAACACGTATGTATGTGAAATATGCCACAATCCTTTTCAGGAGTTGCCATGCTATGTGATAGTGGTTTTGTGCTCGTTGCATTCTCAGGCTAGTCTTGAAATCCGAAATTAGTGAAACGTATGCAGCAAGCGGCTCGTGAATTACTCTGAATAAATAAGCCACTTATGTGCTTCCACACATCTAACGATTTTTCTCTATATTCCTTGTAAGTGATTCAAGTTCACGTCTACAGACAAACTCATCACCCATGTCGTTGTGTGGTCACATCGCAACACAAATCTTTCTCTTTCTAATCTATTTCATTGTTGTGATCCCAAGAGACGCTTGGCCTGCGAAGATGTTTATTGTATGAAATCCCATACGGGTTGCGTTAAAATATATGACCACAAACGCGTACACGTGTATTCACACACATGGGGCAATAGCACATTGCCATTTGCCTCGGTGGTTTGTCCTCCATGGTGCGTACACACTATTCCGACAGTTGCTTCTGGTCCACTGTCTTTCTGACGTTAAGACCTGCCTTTTAGTTCCCGAATATACGCACTACACTACGCGCAAGCGGAACTTCCTGTTATACAAAACCACGTGAAGCAAGGTGCCCATTTCAACAGACGAATAACTGAAGGTGTTCAGGAGACTGTAGTAATTAGCGGAACTTGGTGATAAGTGGGATTACAAGGACGGTTTGTTGATCACGGAATGTGTACCGGCAGTCCAAATACGCTTGCTTCCTCTCATACCTACAAACAAATATGCAGTGAAACATTCGCATGATCCATGAGTTGTCAACAGGAAACGCCAACCAGTGGAGCAGGTCACGCGCATAACCACGTGATACATTTTAAACTCTTAGAGATTCTATCATATGAAACGGTGGCTCCTGCTGAGAAAAACAGCTGTACACAGAAAAGTTATAGATAGTGGAATTTGTTGATTTTCTGAATAGAAACCATGCTTAATTGCTGCAGTGGAGGTAATTTGGAGTGTCGGTGGACTCTTAGCTTCATAGCCTCGTAGTAGAAAGCTGCACTCGAAGACAGAGAGCCTTATTTGTTCTCTAGTGAGACCTGTACTGACTGCTAAGCTGTACCACGAATACACGTGCACTGTTAGTTAAAAATGACCCCTCTGCTCCAACAACCTGACTGGTGGTTGTTACTAACTTTACTACGTTTCTTCCAGGCAGATGCTTCGATCACAACGCCCCATTAGCGAATGTATTTTTTGTCATCTGTCTTTCAGCTGTAAGTTGTGATCTTTTAGACTTCGGCATCTCGGCTCGGTACGGCGTTGTTTCGTGACCTATAGTGTGAAGCACGTTTGACTTTCAAGATCACTCGTGCTGTCGTGTTTCTGGTTGGCTAGCTGAGTCCTAAGTTCGTCAATCGGTTGTAGACGCGCATCATTCCCAATGCTCTCACCTCTTGATTTCGATGATACCTAAACGAATTCCGTCACCGAACATGCTGTCGTATGACAGCTATTGTCTGATCAATCAAGATAAATAAAGTCACCTGATCGCATTTGGTGCTGTCCATGAGGCAGTGATGTACACACCCGACTAACCGCTTCAACTAGCCAGGCCAGATATCAGAGCACGCAACATGTCGCAATGAACGGTCGAGCGACCGTAGCCACATCGCAGTGACGTATGAATAATTATCGTTTCAGACAAGTGACAAGGCACGCAACAAAACGAAAACCGTCGTGTTTGCACATGGGGAAACCACTGGAAGTGGGGATATGCACACCCAGTGTGCGGCGTGCGTCCGTATGCAAGAGAATGTCACTTTGGAGCAAGCCACGCATTTGTTCGTTGTGAAGGCTAGTCGCTTTCTTTTCCGAACAAAGGGCACATCATGTGACACACAGGCGGTGTTCAAGGTCACTCACCTGCTGTCATGATCACACTGGGCGCTATCGGTGCGCACTGGCTGATCACCGCTTCAAAATCAGCCAGAGACATTGTTTTGCATCGGAGCGTTTCGTCTGATTCTGACCAAATATGAGAACCACAGAATCCTATCTTCTAACTAGGGTTTCCTAACTCATTCAAGAGAATGGTTTCACTTACTAAATGTGTTTAAAGAGTGAAACATTGGGAACAAATAAAGTTGTTTGTCCAACAACTCACACAGCCACCTTACTAGTCCGGGTCAAATTTACCCGGTTGCTTTCTGCACGCTTCGTTTGTTTGTTGCTAACATTGATGGCTTGACTGACATCACGTGTCCGCCACTCAGCATGGGTAGGGATCAGTGGGCTAGTTCGGTTTATTCAATTCACAAAAGGAAAAGTACACTAACTATTGATCACATAATAAACAACAGTTAAGGAGTTACAGAACGAAATGCAAGGTCGCATATTTTTCTTAACAAACCGAACACTGATAATGACTTCATAACTACCATTCATCCATTTTTGGGTTTTGTGATTTCTGATGCATAAAAAGGTAGAAATCAAATGATGCACATCGCATTTTTAGGTATATCTACAAGAATGGGACAATGTAAATAGAAGGTTGAGTAAGACAATGCAAAAACAAACGACGTACGGAGGCACGGCTGACGTGGAATTTGCAAGGGAGGCTTGGAATGTTCCGTGCTTTATGTTGAGGTTCATTCCAAATAACCGCTGTTCACACCGGTTTGTAGTTGCGACAATGTGGCTTATTTTGATCCTGCTTCGTTTGCGCTTCGTGCAATCAATATGTGGTGGAAATGACATTGGTCATCTCGTGGTGGATCATGAGCGTACAAATATTTTTTGAACTCACCGTCTTCACCTACAGTCCACAATATTATAAGGCGAAATTAGTCGAAAAGGCATACTAGTGACAGTTTTCGCAGCATAGTGGAAAGATGTTGGATACATTTGACTCGGACAATCTTTACGCAGAACGTAGGAGAATTATCTATGAAAAACAATCACACGATCGACTCTCACATCATAATCCCACAAACAAGGAGAACTGTAGACAGTTATCACTCCTTCCCCAAACATCAACTTGCCGATTGGTCACAGTTCTGACGACAGACTGAAGCTGGAACACCGCAAAAGCTATCACTAATGAGGCTTTCAATTTTGCCGTAAAGATGTACACCTTGACGTCTATGTACACTGATCTGATCATATGCCTCACATATTTTCTATTGATTCGTGACTAATATTATCCCCTGGTTAATTTGTAAGCTTACTTCACGGAGGAATGATCCATTTCCCTGTGATGCATGATAGATGAACTGATGACTGGCTGCAGCTCGATATCAAGTTGGAGGAGTGGTGGGCGATAGAGAGTGTTTTACCGTCGGTACACAAGACTCGGCGTCCTGATTATTGCCTAACATGAACAGCTTACTCATTCCCTACAGACTGACAGTTTCCTTCATAAGGTCATCGACCGTCCACAGCAGACGCTGTAGTAAACAATTCCGGCTTTGTTGGGGCTTAGGCGACCTTAATCAACAAATAGCGTTATCCTGCGATAAGGTCATTCCCTGCACAAATAATCGGTTTGACCATCATTTTATCGGTCGCGCACAAACTCCTCTTATGTTTATCTAAACCACAAGGTAACCACGCCATAAATTCATTGTACTACCTAATCACGACAACTTCATGTTCACTTTCATTTGTTAAAATCCTTTGTATTTAAGTGAACTCTGCAACTATTTCACTTCGAGGTCATCAGCTGTTCATGTTTCAATATCGCCTTGAGAGTTCCCTTGCGTAGTCTTATGCAGCCACTCACAATTCTTATATTGATACGCAAAATATGGTGGTGTATAATGCCCATGATGTGATGAGAGCCGCCTGTTAAGTATTCGACACTTCAGCTGTTCAACTCGGCAGCCCACTTAGATAATACACACGCTGTATTTGGCAGATGATACTGAGCGATTTCCATACAAAAAAATGAACTACCGCGAGTAACCACGGCTTTTGCAACCACAACAGCTAAATTAGATGCAAAAATCAACACAAGTAAGACATATTCGTCCCATCAACATTCTCCCCACAGAGGGTCTACGGCACACGTGGGAAATCCGCACCACCAGTGACATAGCGGATAGTTGCACAGACTCCCGACACATGAACAGCAATCTCTCGGAAAATCACCTCGTGAACAACCAGATGTGACCGGGTGTGGCGAAGGCCAGTGATGCTTTCGGATGTGTTAGAAGAGATATCTGGAAGAAGGATATGCCTGGAGATTGACAACAAACTGCTTGTCCACAGCTCATCGGTGCTGTCTGTACTGCTGCACGACAGTGTGACTTGGACATTGTAACAATGGAAAATGTATTATGTTGCAATGTCTGAGGCGTATTTCGCTTATTCGATGGTTGAACATGTGTTCGTACACCGAGTCACCACGACAAGTGTACACGGACAGAATTGATGTCATGCTGATACGCGTGCTACGTGCGTCGGTTAGGACACGTTTGTAGTGTGTGCGACGACCGTATTCCGAAGCAGTTGTTGTGTGACCAACTGAGGATGGGTAGGGAGAATCCTGTTTGTCGAGATCTGTGGTACGGTGATATTATTCGAGTGTGTCTTTCGCATTGTGATATCGGAGTTAGATGTTTGGAGGGTTTGTCCTTGAACGGAGCCTTGCGGCGAGCGATGTGGATGAGTGCGATCTGTTCGGGCTTCCGAGGGTTCAACGAGCGACAACTTGGGAGCTGTGAGTTGAAGCTTGCTGTGCTTGAGGGGACCGTAGATGCCACAGACCATGATGACATGACTACATTGCACTGTAGCTAGTATGTTAGTTAAAGTGATAGGAGTGAACGAACTCATCGGAGAAAATTCAACCAGTTAATCGCAATAGGCTACAGCCAGTCACTGTCGTGATCTCGAGCAAAGTGGCATTTTATTGCAGTAACCAATTCGGATGGCACTCTGGCGTGACGTCAGATTTTGTTACAACGCGTCACGCGTTGAAGTAAACGAGTTGCAACCATCTTAACCGACGAATAGGGAATTTCAGACATCAACGCCAACTGAGGTGAGCCGTTTTACTGATGCATGTTGTATACGAAATAACCAATGGGAACTCAATAAATCAGATATTTCATGTGAGTAGTCGGGGATTTGGTTTATTTTCAAGTTGAACGTCATTCACATTTGATTTCAGTCTTCGGAATCAGATAGACTTTCCAGCCAGCCTGCTTCGAAAAGAAAACTGAGAAGAAACTCAGAAATTTGTTCGGTGCCACAAGTTCTCTTTTTATTTCTTTTCGGAAGATAGCAAGTTTTCAGCACGTCAAGTTGAGCTTGATTTTGTCTGGTTTTTCGTATCGTCGACCTCGTCGCCCGTTAAATCACTCACGCCTTTTTTATTTAGCAAATTGCGTCACTGTGGCCTTCTACCATTTTCTCTTGTGTACCTTCGTTCTAACACTTCCTGATGAGTGCTTCCTTCTATGGTGAACTGATTTTTGCTATATACTTTCAGTATTATTCATCACAGTTCACAGTTCACCACTTTGGTTTCCCAATTGTTGTCTCAGATCGGTACTGGTTTTACTTTCACATTAGCCTACTAATCGGCATCGACCGTTTGGATTGGTTAACCTCTACTTACGCGCTTGCGGGCGTTAGAATTTTTGGTTCACGCTGGATACGGTATGCGTAAATGAGACCGCAAATGGCACAGCTCAGACCGCCTGTGGTGAGTGTTATGCGCAACCGTCCTTTGCCTTCGGTCGCTGTGGTAAGCTTATTCATAAAAACGTATACCGTTTTCTGTACTAATCAAAAATCCCAGGTTACGCTTAATTTTCCTGGGTCCTGCTGTGTAGCAGAACAAAGCACCAGCAGTTATGTAGTTGAACAATATTATACTGTAACAACTCTTATAGCCGAGAGGTGTTTCCCTCCACAATGGGAGTGTTCATAATGGAACAACCCGTCTCCCATACTGTGTGAACTGAACAGTTATTTCAATATATTGTGGCACTTCCCGTTACGTTAACTGACAATCAAAGTCGTCTTGGCCTATTTGTCATTATTTCGTCGATACAGGTGGTAGCGTAGTGTACCGAACCGATTCGGAAGTGCTCTGGGGATACGCAAACCGTTCAGAACTATTGTGTGTTTGTTCTGCTTTCAACGTGAACTCATGTTTCTGTCGGTTTAGACCTAACAAACACGTTGAACGTACAAAAGGACGATTTATATTATTCACTTTGCACTGCTTAGCAAATTTTCGAGAAGTACAATATAACACAAAATTCAGCGACTCGTACATTAGTGCATTGCAGCATATCAGCTTTCTATACATTATAATGATTCTCCTCAAGGATACTTCTGTTCACCTCCCTATAGATTTATGAAACTCTCATTTTGATAGGCGGCAGGCATCACGATTTGGCTCAGTTTTACCTTATTGTGGGCTGACGTGGGATAATTCATATAAGCCAGAACCCTATGCCTCCGTTTCCAGAATTTTTAGCCACGTACAGCCAGTAATTAAGAACTGGCTTGAGTTGTGCAGTCTCAATCCAGAGGCAGTTATTTCACCGTAACATTTTCAGAGCTTAGGCCATCCTCTGTGTACTGTTATAGTCATCATTTCGTGGTGTTCAAATCCAAGAGTTCGTATCTGGTCATAAAAGCCGTTTGTTCCATCCATAGTGCATTTGATGTTTGTCTTCTGAACAAGCTCGATCTCCACATTCTAGTAGCCCAGGACACCAAGTGCAGTATACTGGTAAACGATCGTCAGATGTGAAGACACGGATGTCGTCACCCAGATGACCTGTGCTATATCATTCTGATGCTACGGTTATGTTTACCAACTACTCGAGGATAGGCTCGTGACTAACAACTTGATCGGTACCCTGTGCAGTTGCCAAGACCATAGGTTTACGCGACATTCAACGCGCCACCTAGTAGCCATTCTAGTTTAATGTTACATCTGCGATTACAATTCATTCAACTGTACCCTGGACTTGTTACATTTCAGAACTAGTCAAACACTATATTCACACGTTGTAGTTCTAGCTGGTCATGATTTGTGTAGGTTCAAGAAGACGTGTGTCGAATACTGATGACCTGGTGAGCACACTTCTAGTCACCATTGCATAACTGTCAACTTACTGTGCAGTCAGTTCAATGTATTATATGGCGGGAGCGAGGGGAAAAACTACCGGCTACATTCTGCACAATAACAAATCTACGGTACCCAGAGGTTAATGGGTAATCTAAAGTGCCCGACACTCACGATTGGCCGCAACCTATGTGCACGCACACACATACGTAGTTTTCACCCAGATTCCTTCGGGAAAAATTCTGCACACTGACCTAAGTTACTTTGGGTAATGGTACAGCATGCTTTCTGTGAAATTTGTGTTGATTCACCAGCTGACCCGATTGAACAGTTACTTCTGTTTACCCATTTGTGATTTCCAACTGCACTATCTCATATAGTGCGAGCACTGGTGGCACTGGAACGACAAAACTTTCTATGCCACTCTGTAGGGTGAACTGACCGAGGTGTTCCACCTTACGTAGATTGTCTAACTAATTAATTCCGTAGTAGGAAACGGATCCCGTAAGTACATGTTCATGGGGTGATACTTTCTCAGAACAGACCAACAAGGAGAACGACGCGTAAAAATGTGAAACCAACTGTAGCCGGTGGTCGGTAAGATTTTTCAGTAGATAACTGCTTGACGGGAACGGGTTGCTTAAACCGTATGCTTAGTTGTACAGAAAAGTGTACAGCGTATTCACTTTGGAAGTGTTCCACTGTGAATCCCTTTTTCCATCCAGTATACCGACACCGAGTTGGTCTACACTCGATGAACACAGCTCACGATCAGCAGAATGAGGTAATGAAGGTTACCTACAGGAGAAAGGAAGAAATGACGCCATGATGGATAACTAGTATGCATCGTTGACCACGGAAGAGACTGGCGCCAGGGGTCAAACAACGGATTGTTTACTCAGGCTCAGTGAGTGGATTCGTAACATACTGGGTTACTTATGCTGTGAGCCTGAGTTAACTGGCTTGCACAGAATTACAAGTTCTTAGGACGGAGTTCTATGTTAATCAAGGCAGTGACAGCCTGTACACACGTGAGACTTTTAGCGTGTTCCACAAAAGTCTGGTGACTTAGACTAGTTGCTTCTCGATTGTGCTGTTCTGCTAACGCATTAGCCAACAGTTCTTCAAACCAATAACACGAGGCGGTTTGTAACACCTCAATCGCACCCGGGTGTGTTAAAGACAGGGTTTACCTAAAATGGTGTGTTGACTGGACGCCGCAACCAGGTGCATTCAGAAAACGGTTAACCCGACAACATTCTTTGACTATGTGTGCTAAGCGTCGCATAGCATTTCTCAGTATTGTGTCCTTCCACTTATTATCAACACGTCTTATTTGACCATTTCAATTATAAATGGGTTTCATGATGAGGCTGAACTGACGCAACATCGAGATTAGCATGGTAAGTTCGTTGCAAATGACTGTTAACTTAAACTGCTGTATTCCCTAGAAGCCTGTTTGTCTCGAAGAGTGCCATTTGCAAATGTATCTGAACAGGATTTCGTGCTGTATTCAGGACACACTGGTGGACAGAGATAAGGGAAACAGAGCATCGTTTCAAGAGAGACAAATAAAACGATAATAAAATTGTTTCCGTACTTTACATATGAACCATATGTACCATTTGAATATTGCTAGATACGATTAGCTTGATATCCGTCTCCATCTAGTGTCGCACAAAGCTAATGTCCAAATGTGAAATCTCCGAGCTCCTAATGTGTTTTCGTAGCTCAGCTGGTACAGCGCTTGCTGCGTTGTGGCATGCCGTGTCTGTCGCTGGTTCGAATCCGGCCGAAGCCCTGACTTTCCACAATTGGGTCCCATACACTGTCATCTTGTTCAGATTGGATAACTTAAAAATCGTGGTGTTCTGGAATCCACTCATTCGTATCCCACCACACACGAACAAAAACACTGTTTCATTGTGATAGTACTTGGCCACAGGTTTGCTTCAATTCCTTGGTTTAATCAGAACATACTGAATGAAGCGAGTATACCAATCTGTTAATTAATAAGCAAAATATAGGATGTTCTGCTAGCAGGTCAACAGTAACGTCATGCAACGAAGAACAGAAAGGCAGTCACTAGCATATGAGCAATCCATTCACCATAACTGCTAGAAATGTTGTTCGTGGTTTTGTTTACACCACAGAATTCTCGTTGGACGTGACGACAGTACCGGTTTCAAAGTAGTACCACAGACTGTGTTGTATTTTATAAGTATGGCCAGTTTGAATTGATCTGTTGTTTGCGGTAGCTGTCCGCAATCCATGTGTTGGATGTTGTTCTAAAGGAACACATCTAGTAGAGTCACATCTAGCGATCGTGGTTATCATCTCTTCAGCCTAATACGACTGATCTGTTAAGGTCGGAGTGCTTCATGCAGATATGCTCTTGAGCAAACAGCGTAATATGCTGCTGCGTCATTTTTTTGAAATCAAATATATTCATCTAATGCGGGTTATTCAAATTCTGGTACAAACTTCTGACGCAGTATTTAGAGATAGGAGTGTACTAGTTTGGGAACGGTTATTCGGAGTAAGGTTTAATTTGCACCATTCGTATCAGTAACAAGAGGTCGGAAAATCCACGTTTGAAGAAGTGCCAACCGAATCAAAAGTTCCAGGTCATGCTGTTATCGAATGAGAACAAACCAGCTGGGTTTATTGATGTGCCAAAAATACAGTTTCTGCATGAGTCTGTTTGAACATCGATAATTCCTGTTTTCTTTCTTATAGCGATCGCGTACATGATGACTGATGTGTGTCTGCATCCGACAGCCGGAGTTGCTGTAGTCGGGTCTCATGATATGGCCGATACTTGCACCTTTGGAGTATCCCGGACTTGAAAATGTTACACTCTTGAGCGGGCCGACGGACGTGCTTTTGAGAACTGTTGTTCACACGTCGCAGAACGTCACTGACAGAGCAGTCATCTGATTTACTGGTAACCATTTGTGTGCCCACATCCTTTGCTTTAAACTTGCTAGTGGTCTACCACGCAATTGTATCACCGACTGCCAAAAAACCCGGGTCAAAACATTTTTCGGTTGTCACATTATTGACAATTCGTTTTCTTGCTTGAGTTACAGAAGTTTGTTCTGGTCCCAACAAGGAGACAGCTAGCAGTCCACAGTTTGAGGGATTCATTAGAATTCGTTGAAATCTTGAAGAAACTGAATGTGCCAAGAAAAAGAATATTCTCGCTTGATGTAACATTCTTATTTACTAATATCCCGCTCAGGGAAACAATCGAATTTCTGAGCGATTATCTTGAGAACAACTCCATAAATATGGGATTACCGATAGAAGAATTAAAACGGTTGTTATACCGTTGCACTTACAATGTTCAGTTTCAATTTTCCGGTAGACTATATGGACGAAAGGACGGGGTAGCAATGGGGTCACCATTAGGACCACTACTAGCTGATATTTTTATGGTGAAGCTTGAGAGTGGAGCGTTAGCAACTCAGATTAACTCGTTTACTCTTTACAAGCGATATGATGATATTATTTGCCCTAGAGAAATACTGGAACTGTTCAACTCAGCCCACAGGAATATCCGTTTCACCATGGAGCCTGAGTCACCTGACGGCATCTCGTTCCTAGACGTCTTCCTGTCCCGCCGCTCAGATGAGACGATACAAAGGAAAGTACATCGTAAGTTGACGTGGACCGGACAGTATACGAATTTCTATAGTTTTGTACCATTAAGATAGAAAATTAATCTTATCCGCTATATGGTCGATCGAGCGACGAAAATATGCTCGAGTGATACCCTGGAAGAGGAGAAACGATTCATATTTGAAGTCCTAGGTGAAAATGGTTATTCCGAACAGTTTGTTCATAGACATATGTTAAGTGGCACAAAATTAGATAATTCACATACAGTAGAGAAAAAGTCTGTTTATATTTCATTGCCTTTTATGGGCGACAATGCCTCCAGGAATATAAGCAACAAACTTAGCGTAGCCCTAAGCAAGACCTATTTTGCAGCAAAACTGCGAGTCCAGTTTAGTTCCATACCGATTTTGCCCCCTCAGTTGAAAGATAAATTACCAGTTCATGCTGCCTCTTACTGTGTATATCATTTTGTTTGTTCCTGTGGAACGAGCTTTGTAGGCCGCACGACACGGCGACTATCCGAACGCATTCGGGAGCATTACCCGGTGTGGCTAACTCGGGGCGTGGCAAAATCATGCTCGTCTTCTATCGCTGCACACCTAAAGAAGTCCAACCACTCAATCGATCTCAATGACTCATTTCATCCTATCTATCGCACACCGGGTTTACAATCAAAACATGTCAAAGAGCGCTTACTGGCAGTCACGGAAGCCATAGCCATCCGTTTACTCTCCCCCGCACTATTTATTCAAAAACGTTTGGTAAAACACTGAATCTTCCATAGCCTGGTGTTCACGTCCAGACCGAACAGATTACGTACTCATGATCACTATCTTAACAATCATCAGTAATTTGTACAATCAACCCGATTCTTCTGAAACTGATAATGTACCGTTGGATCCCTTACTGTACCTTTTATCACATGAATAATTCATATAAATGTGTTGTAATTATCCTGATGATGAATCACCGAAAACAGGCTTGTTCGCTACACGTTTCTCCAACAAAATAGTTCATCCAGACCAAATCACACGAAGCTATCCTCCCCATAAACTGGACGGAGTAAAGTGTGGCCCACCGTAACTATGTAAACTGAAAAACATTTGGCAAACACTTTTTCGGATTTGTTTGTCATAGTAATTAAAGCCGAAGGACACCACGTACAACACTCACCGCAAGTAGCTTATGCAACACCATTTGTGGTTCCACTCACACATCACGCATCCCAGGTAAACCTGAAGGAAAAAGACTAGTGGCCAATGCTGGTTAGTCAGCCGGTGAGCTAGCATTAAAGTAAAATCCTTCTCTTGGAGACAAGTCAAACAGACTGCAGTAGTAAGATCGAAAACTGGTAGGAAATCTATTGGAAACATAAGGCAGGAAATGGTTCCTTTGTCTGTTTGCATATGGTGCGATTCACTTCAGGGCCATGCAACTGTCGCACACTAAGCCTTCGGACGTCCGTCAGGATCGCATTTCTAAAGACCATCCGGTTCGAAGATAAGTCTTCCTGTAATCTAAAGTCGACATTTCAACATGAAGGACTTACGTGAATAACATCCTGATATCGCAGGATGTGACCACCAGGATTTCGCTTGTCTGTTTCAAGTTGCCCGTACAACAGCTGCCTCAGAATCCGCTCGTTGTCCGTCCTAAGGACGCGACTTAGCCAACGCAGTTGACTGAACAAAAGTATGACTCAGCATTTTGACAAACTTTATTGTAACACACACTTATAAGTACATTGAAGAAAGTGAGCACACGAGGGTCCATAGCTCCGACATGCTTTCGGTGAGATGGAAGTATGGGTTCCAAACCAAAGCCACATTTTACATACATTTTTCAGCATCAAGCAGGTTTCTAGAAAACAGAGCAGTTCAAGTTAACACTCATTTGCAACGAACTGACCTTGCCAATCTCGTTGTTGCGTCAGTTCAGCCTCATCAAGAAACCCATTTATGATTGAAATGGTCAAATTAGACGTGTTGATAATAAGTGGAAGGACACGATACTGAGAAATGTTATACGATACTCAGCACACGAGGTCAAAAACTTCACAACAAAGTGCGCAACTAGTGTAACGAACTAAAATCAGAACAAGACGTGCCTCAGATTCCATGGGGAAATTTTTAGTTTTGCTATTGAAGTATTATCATTAGGACTAACATTTTACTGTCCTAAGAGTTAACTTAGCTGGATTTAAAAAGTTAATTTGGAAATACCTACGACCAATTGATCGATCTAACATCTTCATCACCTATGAACGTTGAGATGTTCAAAGCAACCTCAGTTCACTCATTCTACCTTTACCTAACCAGGAAAACCATAAGTAAAAACCTATTCACTCGACAGCAGATAACCTCACTGGAATTACTTAGACGGAATGAGGATATAGTAATATCCAGACAGGATAAAGGTGCTGAAATCCCCATTCTGTATAAAGCTGACTATTTAGCTAAACTACTGATGAGTAGTCGGGGATTTGGTTTATTTTCAAGTTGACCATCACTCACATTTGATCGCAGCCTTCGCATTCAGATAGACTTTCCAGCCAGCCTCTTTCGAAAAGAAGCACTAGACTCGAGTTTATCTCTTATTAGAGCTCGTCAGTAGTGCATATCCTTGCCACGACCGGGATTTGAACTCCGGCCATTCCAATCATGAGGCAACCGTGTTAACCACTGCGCCATTGACCTCACATTAGGCACGACCGAATCATCAAATCTGAACGCTCAACCACTCTCGCTTGTGAGCAATGATCAGGTTGCCCGATCGTCTCGAGAGGAGACACAGTTACTGCCTGTTAACTCCAATCGATAACCCCGCGATTAGGACTTCCGAGACAGGTCGAGATCACAGAACTCATTAAACCTGCAAGGCGATATTTAGCTAAAATGAATGCTCCACTGGCAGATAAAATCGAATTCGTTTGCATGGAGGCTGAAAATGACGGAACAGTGACCACTGAGAAGACACTAACGAAAACACTGCGATGCATGAAACAACGAGGACTGATTGATTCAGTTACCTTTGGAAGAATCAGACCAGCAGGTAGTGTAATTCTAAGGCTTTATGGGCTGCCTAAAATGCATAAAAACGGAGTGCCGTTACGACCGGTTTTGGACGTGTAATTCGCCGTATCATGCAAAGGCAAAATTGCTAGCCGAATTTTTAGAGCCAACCAGGAAGAAACTAGCGACTCACCGTCTTAGAGATTCTTTTGGATTTGTCGAAACAGTAAAACAACTGAGAGCAAAGGGAATGTGTTTATTCTCGTTTGATGTCACATCTTTCTTCACAAACACCCCCCATTAACCGAGACAACCGATTTTCTCGATTGGCATGTGGAAAGCAATGGCATAAACGTGAGGATACCAGTAGTTGAACTAAAACAGCTTTTGTATGGCTGCACTTACAACGCTCAGCTCAGGTTTCCGGGTAAGCTATATCGCCAAAAAGACGGAGTAGCAATGGGGTCACAGTTAGGCCCTTAAATAGCCAATATTTGTGGGGCAAAGCTCGAGAGTGGTTCACTAGCAGGTCAAATAAAGTCATTAGGTCTTTATAAACGCTATGTAGATGATATTTTCTGCATGACATACGAATCTAAATGTCTCAGTGAAACACTGGTGCACTTCATCTGTACCCATATGAATACCCGCTCCATTCTGGAGCCCGAATTACCAGTAGATATGGTTTTTTAGACGTGAGGACGGCACAACACAGCGTAAAGTATGTCGTAATTCAGGATAGTGTACAAATTTCACCAGCTTCGTACCTTTGAGACAAAGTAAGACCCTACTCCAATGTTTTTTAGATGGAGTCGTGAAAATTCGCTCAGATGACACCACTGCAGATAAAGAACAGTTTATATTTAACACACTCCTTGAAAATGGCTAACCGGAACAGTTTATTTATAAGCACGTGATAGTTAGCACAAAGGCAGGTATGCCGCAAACTGTAGACAGAAACCTGTCTATATTACTTTGCCTTTCAAAAGCGATATTAATGCTGAAAATATAACCAGGATACTTAAATTAGCACTTAACAAAATCTATTTCGTGGCTCAATTACGTGTTCGGTTTACATCCACATCAGTTTTGCGTCTCCTGCTGAGAGATACATTGTCTGTACATGCTGCCTCTTTTCGTGTTTACCGTTTCGTTTTTACCTGTGGAACAAGCTACATAGGCCGCACAACAAGGCGACTCTCTGAACGCAAGCGGGAGCGACATCCAGGGTGGCTAGCCTGAGGATCGATAAGGGTTTGAAGACCAGCGATCGCAGCTCACGTGGTGGAATCGAGTCATCTGATCAACCCGGCCGATTCGTTCAAGCCAATCTATCGAGTCGGTGGAGCGTTATCAAAGTGAGTCAAAGGTCGTTTACTAGCCATCGTAATCCGCTCACACTCACTCCCGTCATGCTCACAAAAAAATCTGGTCAAAACACTTAACCTTCCGTGACCTTGTATCGATTGGCCGGATCGATCTGTTACATAGAAGTACCGAGTTTCCGGAAACGTTTACGACTCAAGTTACTGGCGCCACATAACTAGATTTCACGAGTTTGATTAAGTGAGCAATAATGTTTACCATCCTTCGCCCTACTGACATACTACCCCCAGAGAACCCATATGAATGTGCTGTACTTAGCCTGATGATGAAGCGCTGAAAACAAGCCTGTTTGCTACGCGTTTTTCTAATGACAATTTAATTCATTTGTAAATCTCTCCCCCTTTAACGCGGCCTTTATCATTCACCGTTTGGGGAAAAATTATCACGATATCACAGTCCATTAGGGAGATGGAGTATTTTCACGTTGAGCATTTGCACTCATCGATACATGCTGGTTCCCAACTCATCGCTGTCTTCCGAACGCTGAAGCGTTTGCAGAGACGTTTGTGAACAACCAGTTGTCATTGGTCGTGTACCGTGGTGTCCCGATCACTGGGATATCAGAGCCGAGCATTTTGACCTAAAATGCATGTGCATCCTCCGTGTGTGGTGGTCTGCTTGTAGTTACAATGTTGTGTTGTGACCATTTATTAACCCGACCCTGCCCAAAAGTCTGTTTTGGGTAAGCCCATAAGATGAGCCATTCGGCTGGAATTCACGTGGGATGGCTTGAGCGTCGTATTTTGTGGCCATGATCGCAATCACTGGTCGATCGGCAACGTCCATGGCCCCTGTGCTCATCTCGTGCGCTCTAGCTTGCGCTTCTGTTAGCCTGACATACAAGCGCCGTCAAGATAGCTTTGCTTACTCAGTGATCTCTCCTCTTCGAGAGAACAATCAAATGTTGTGTCTATCAACACGCACATGACCGCATTCACCATTTGAACTCAGAAATTCCTGGGGTATCTTAAGCTGATAATGGGACATGCAAAAAAGACAACGGCATTTTAAACTGGATAAGGTGTATGCAACAGTTTCGTCCGTGGTTGAGCTCGTCCGTGGTGCATACCCTTGTGACGACGTTCATTTCAGCTCCAGCCAAATTTTCATAAGGCACTCCTGTTGATCCCCGTGTCACTGTTCTCACTTTGGACACGACCGAACCGTTATCTGCAAACTCTCACCTACGCTCGCTTGTGAATATTTTTAAGGTTGCCTGATTACCTCGAGAGCAGACAGAGTAGTTGCCCTGTTTACTCCCATCAATCACTGTTTGATCAAGTTCTCTTCAGTTTGGAATAAGAGAAATCACTATACTTGTTAACCGATATTTTGACTGCTGGTGAGTTGTAGAGGACCTAGGCTATTTGGACTGGCTCTTGATATTTCGAAGCATGGAATAGTGGACAAAGTGGATGAGTATATTACATACACTATCATCAATATGGAGTTTTCATTTTTTAGACTCACAGTAACAACAAATGAGTTCCTTGGGGGCGTTAGACCATTCTGGTAACCTATTTTCAACATTCACCAACCCATGTGTGCGAGAAGACCAACGAAGTATTGAAATATACTCACATCTTTAAGCCAGTATCTGTTGATCTTAATCATCGCTCCAGTAATCGAGCTTTCGTGACGATAGCATTGTTGGTTTTGTTTGCTCGATTGTCCACGCTAGCACACTAGTCCACATCGGCTGGGTTTAAGCGCGCGTCAGTATAGTCGCGATGTTGTTACGCAAGTGGTCATATGAACTTCGTTCCTCGAACGTTCGGTGTGGGACCACTTTAAATTCTGGGCAGTCATATGTTTAAGATGAACAAGGCGAATTCTTATCGCTGTGTTGACTATTTCAATCCCAAATGCGGCACCTTGTCATTTGATCGTTACATCCTTTGTTTCAGCCAAACGTGACCTTTCGGTTTTTCTAGAAATTCAATAAATCAGGCCGTTTTTAGCATCTGATCAGTTTAAACGATTGATCTCTAAATCGCAGAGGATAGAGAATTTACATAATAAAAACCGAAAACTGACAGGCTCATAGCCTCTAGAATATAAGGTTACATTAACTCCGAAGCTATCCTTTGGCTCGAGTCAGTGGATACTTTTCCGTTAGGTCGTGTCTAATGTGAGGTCAATGGCGCAGTGGTTAACACGGTTGCCTCGTGATTGGAATGGCCGGAGTTCAAATCCCGGTCGTGGCAAGGATATGCACTACTGACGAGCTCTAATGAGAGCGAAACTCGAGTCTAGTGCTTCTTTTCGAAAGAGGCTAGCTGGATAGTCTATCTGAATGCGAAGGCTGCGATCAAATGTGAGTGATGGTCAACTTGAAAATAAACCAAATCCCCGACTACTCATCAGTAATCTAAAATATCGCCTTGCAGGTTTAATGAGTTCTGTGATCTCGACCTGTCTCGGAAGTCCTAATCGCGGGGTTATCGATTGGAGTTAACAGGCAGTAACTGTGTCTCCTCTCGAGACGATCGGGCAACCTGATCATTGCTCACAAGCGAGAGTGGTTGAGCGTTCAGATTTGATGATTCGGTCGTGCCTAATGTGAGGTCAATGGCGCAGTGGTTAACACGGTTGCCTCATGATTGGAATGTCCGGAGTTCAAATCCCGGCCGTGGCAAGGATATGCACTACTGACGAGCTCTAATGAGAGCGAAACTCGAGTCTAGTGCTTCTTTTCGAAAGAGGCTGGCTGCAAAGTCTATCTGAATGCGAAGGCTGCGATCAAATGTGAGTGATGGTCAACTTGAAAATAAACCAAATCCCCGACTACTCATCAGTAATTTTGGAAGCAACAAATAAATACACTGCAAATAACAAAAAATAACTTGTGGTGGTCTTTAACATCAGGCACAAGAGCTGAGTAGTTAGTAAAAACAAAACGAAGCTGAAGCGATCGGAATTCGACTGAATAATCCACCTTTGTGCGCACAGAATCGCTTTGTTCAGGTGTTGAATTTGCCATGGCCAAACATCCACACCACGACTGATTAAAAACACCATGGTTCCAATTACGTCATAATGGTGACATAATCGTATCAAAACGTTGTCTCCGTGTGTGCCTCACTTGAACTTGCCATTTGTTGTGTTCGCTTCGCCATGACAACTCTTTTTCATTTAAATGTCATGTATTTGGTCTGATGACGAATAACCGAAAACGAGCTTGTTGGCTACACCATTTTTCTGATGAAACCGAATAACATTAATCTGTCCACTATTTAGATAACCACATAAAACTAATAAATACTCTTTTCTTCTTTGCGTTACTTTTTCTTTGAAATCCTTCATTACTCTTTGCATTCGACTTAACGTTGATTCATCAGCTTAGTTAAAGTAAACATAGTTTGTTCTTGATTCCAGCCCAGTTCATACTCATTCACCTGTGATCATTAGGCTGTTTTTTTCTTGGATTTTTTATGAACAGGTACCGTAACCGAAGTAACCGCTGAGAAAAAGGACTGTTTTTTGCGTAGTAAACAATCATGAAAATTTACCGCTGGTTGCATCTTATCAGACTACTAATTGCAGTCTCTAACAGCGCGACGACTCCTACGGCTATGGAGTTAGGCTTTGCAATGCACTGAAAAATGAAAGCAGATTAGTTATATGTGCCTACTTGTTTGTCGCATTCAACAGGGAGGTTACATATAGTCACATTTTTGACCATTATCATCTGACGGTTTATTATTTTTTTCGATGTAGACATATTCTTCGTTCTGTAGTGGAACAAAGAGTTGGGGCAACAGTACCTCAAGGCAAATACAAGAACTCACAGTAGGTGTCCGCAACTTATTCCACTACACTAAGTCTGCTGCGTATTGCAAGAAGATTCTTCCCTTTAGTAATAACGGAGTTGGTTCCTCCAGCGAGCTAAATGAACGTTGCCACGGTTAGCCCACGACAACCAGGACCGCGTGCAAGCAGAAGGCGGAACGCGCGAGGACGAAGTGTGTATTGATTCAAACAATATACAATTAGTTAGTATGTACAATGAACATAGCCGGTATGAAGAATGGTATGTAACAAGAGATCGATAGGGTAACAGACTCTACAGTTCCCTGAAACAGAGATGCAAGAATATTTTGAAGAAAGAACAATTAATACGACATATTGGGATATTTTGGGAAGCAGGTTTAACGCGTATCTTCTTCTATAGGTTGTATGGGAAGTGAACTCGTTTTGTCCAATTTCCATGAACTTTGTTAGAGTGCAGTATGCAACGGAAACTTGAGGCTGATAACACCTCAAACCAAAAACAAAGCTGTATCTGAGTAAATATACTATAGACACTAAACAACCGCTGGGAATTGTGACGGAGTTGGCGGCTAGGGTTGATGATGCGGTTACTCAGCTATTCAGTTGTTTGCCGGGGCTCAGAAGCATTCGAACAGCAAAACTATGCCCTTTGTAGTTCAACGTGTATTAGTACTAATTTCACGTATCTTTATGATAAATTAAAATGTCCCAAGATAGTCCTTTAGGTTTGTATACCTGGGAAGCTGCATCAGCGTCGGCGACGGAGGTGTAGAGAATGGAATAGAAGCGCGCATCTCTAAGGCTAGGGCGGTATTCGCTAATTTGAGGCATCTCTGGCGACAGACAGGTATTTCTCTGAAGCTAAAAGGTCGCGTATATAAGACAAAGGGTNTGTGGCAGTTAAGCATTAGTGTGAACCACTGATGTATTGCTGTCTATGATGATGATGATGATGATGATGATGATGATGATGATGATGATGATGATGAGTCATTAGGTTTCTGTGGTGAACGAGATCTCGAATCTAACATGTCAATGAGTAGGTTGTTAGACACAGTGATTGGTTGACTTTTAAGGACTGCGAAGATGAAGTGAGTAAACAAGCCTAGTGCCCATAGCCCCCGTTACAAAGCTGACGAGGGCACGGTCTAGCGCGTACGCGATTAGCGCTGAAAACGTGGATGTGGTCGTACGGCGTTAAGAAGCTGCTTCAATCCAATCCCATTACAGTTTGTATAAAAACTGTCCGATAACTTAACACTGACTGGGTGTACCATTTTATAGAACAGTTTGTGCTTCATTCTAGCAATGGACGCAATGAATCCTCGCAAAACGAGAGATACGCACAACAGGTTCAACCTCAAGGTTGTTGTGTAGCATAGAATGTACAATATCATCTACTTGGGTCCAGAAATTTCCGAGGTTAGAGGGTAAAAATTTTCCCCGACTTGCTGATCTAAATTCCCAGGAGTATTGATCAGTAATAGAACAATCGTTATTAAGCGTCATGAAACCTGTGTTGTGTTACTTTCAGGATGCAATCGGCATTAACACATACACGCAACAACAGCAACAGCGAATATATACTGGTGGCAGCACCATTGAAAAAGAAAAATTCCTGAAGGAGGCTTTACTGGTAAATATTTATCCATAAAAGTTTATGCAAACTCACTGTAAACCGCAGGTGGTCAAAATTCACGCTGACAATACTTCCGAGAAGTAACTGTGGTTGAATCGGACCTTTAAAAGTGATCACATAGAAACCAATGTAGACAGAGTTACCGTTAGCCTTAAGTCGTATTTACCTAGCTGCTAAATTGAGAATGTTGTTCTCCCCTAGCACTATCGCTTTCCATGTTTCTGATCGTCATCCAACAGACTATTCTGTCCGTCATCTAATTTACCAGCCAGTTGCAGTTGCGATGACAAGCACCTTGGTAGGATGGATCGGGGTTTGCGGCTGCGGATAGCAGAGCACATCCCTAGTTGGCTGTTGAACGCAATGACCCAACAAACACCAGCAACGCAGTGGAGAGCTTTAGTACGAGTGTAGCTCATGTTTAGGGCGTCTTTTTGAAAGAGACCGGATGAAATATGCATTTCGACGCAAAAGCGTCGATCACACTTCATTATTCCAGAACGACATTCAGATGTAACCGATAAACACCCGATTTGTCGAAGGGTCGAACAGATAAGCTTTAAACGGAGGAGGACCGAATAGTCTACAACTTTTGCTGTTTGTTCGCTGTGGTCACGCCGGAACCCCGAGAGCGTAAAAAGTACACACTATCAGAGATGTGAAATCTCTTCCCATTTTGATATATGGGACATCACATTAATGGGAATCGCAAGAATATTTGGAAATTATATCGTGGTAAACAGCAATAGTAACAGGCTAGCTGACGTTATTTGCGGGGATATGTTGGAACAAATCATCACATACCTGAAAGAAACTAACAGTTTCTGTTACAAATAGATAAATGCATCAATGTCGCAAATAATGTGCAGTCGATGTTTTTTGTACGATATTAGTTTTGCGGCAAACTTATGCGCGGATTTATTCTTGTATTCTACTTTTGAACGTTAAAGCAGGAGAGTCCCTTCCACTGACTACTCAGGTTTAATTGAAAACACCCTAAGTTGGAGGATTCGACTTTCCGTCTACACTTATTGTGCTCAACCGACGATCAACAGTTGTCTGACGCCTTGTTCACAGGTGAGTAAACTGCATTCAGAGGTTAGGACTAAAAACAAATCATGGAAGAAGTTTGGTACAGAACAAATACGACTAACAATTATCGTTAAAAGGTAACTTCATCAACAACTGTTTGGAAAAATCACCTCATATCAACAGAATTTCCCCCCTACTAGGAATTTCGTCAGTTTCTTAGCGAAAAGTTATAGTGTTAAACGTATGTTTACTCATCAGTATGTATGCTCATCATCATCACCATCCTAACAGCCAAGAATCTGACCAGAAGGTACCGTGGCTGGGGTCGCCGCTCACCTCAACAGTGACGTGGAATATCCCAGAAAGAAACGCAAGTAAGAAGATTAAAAATTAATAAAAGGAGATTAAGCGCAAGAACTACGAATGGTTTGAATGCAGGTACGCCAATCACTGCAGCACATTAACATCTCGAAAAGCGTTTCTAACCAGCGATTTGAGTGATCACGAGAACCCCAGCCAACCATGCACTTTGCTCAGTGGAGCAGTCAGGGTCTTCACATTTCGTAATCACTTTAGTACTTGACAACCACGCGGTTCCACCCAACTGTTGGTGGTATCAGTATATAATGCTCGGTACAACAAACGGTCAGCTGGCATACGAACTGCGTGACCCAACCATCGCAGTCTGTGCAACGAAATCAGTTGACCAATTGATCGCACATCTCGGACGTCTAGGAATATGCACCTGCGGACGGCCGTATTGCTCACGTGGTCGGTACACTTAGTGTGGGCTAAGTGNCAAATTCCAAAGTCGATCGAAAGCAGCACTCTGTCCAAAATATACGTTGAAAATGTATGAATTTTGCGGACGATTCATTTTGAACGGTTCTACAGGCTTTCTAACCCATTCTACCCGAACTTAACAGTTTCTTGTGAACGGTAGATTGAGGGAAGTTTACGAACTTCATTATCCAACGTGAGAACGGCAAGATGGATCATGCCATGTATCGAAAACCATCATGTAATCGGTAGTACCTCGAATTTTCTTTATTTGCTTCGATGGCATACAATCGTGTCTTAGTCCGAACCCTGTTCCACAGAGCCAGGCGAATATGTACTGGTGGCAGCACCATTGAAAAAGAAAACTTTCTCTAGGAGGCTTTACTGGTAAATACTTATCCATAAAAGTTTATGCAAACTCACTGTAAACCGCAGGTGGTCAAAATTCACGCTGACAATACTACCGAGAAGTAACTGTGGTTGAATCGAACCTTTAAAAGTTATCACATAGAAGCCAATGTAGACAGAGTTACCGTTAGCCTTAAGTCGTATTTACCTAGCTGCTAAATTGAGAATGTTGTTCTCCCCTAGCACTATCGCTTTCCATGTTTCTGATCGTCATCCAACAGACTATTCTGTCCGTCATCTAATTTACCAGCCAGTTGCAGTTGCGATGACAAGCACCTTGGTAGGATGGATCGGGGTTTGCGGCTGCGGATAGCAGAGCACATCCCTAGTTGGCTGTTGAACGCAATGACCCAACATACACCAGCAACGCAGTGGAGAGCTTTAGTACGAGTGTAGCTCATGTTTAGGGCGTCTTTTTGAAAGAGACCGGATGAAATATGCATTTCGACGCAAAAGCGTCGATCACACTTCATTATTCCAGAACGACATTCAGATGTAACCGATAAACACCCGATTTGTCGAAGGGTCGAACAGATAAGCTTTAAACGGAGGAGGACCGAATAGTCTACAACTTTTGCTGTTTGTTCGCTGTGGTCACGCCGGAACCCCGAGAGCGTAAAAAGTACACACTATCAGAGATGTGAAATCTCTTCCCATTTTGATATATGGGACATCACATTAATGGGAATCGCAAGAATATTTGGAAATTATATCGTGGTAAACAGCAATAGTAACAGGCTAGCTGACGTTATTTGCGGGGATATGTTGGAACAAATCATCACATACCTGAAAGAAACTAACAGTTTCTGTTACAAATAGATAAATGCATCAATGTCGCAAATAATGTGCAGTCGATGTTTTTTGTACGATATTAGTTTTGCGGCAAACTTATGCGCGGATTTATTCTTGTATTCTACTTTTGAACGTTAAAGCAGGAGAGTCCCTTCCACTGACTACTCAGGTTTAATTGAAAACACCCTAAGTTGGAGGATTCGACTTTCCGTCTACACTTATTGTGCTCAACCGACGATCAACAGTTGTCTGACGCCTTGTTCACAGGTGAGTAAACTGCATTCAGAGGTTAGGACTAAAAACAAATCATGGAAGAAGTTTGGTACAGAACAAATACGACTAACAATTATCGTTAAAAGGTAACTTCATCAACAACTGTTTGGAAAAATCACCTCATATCAACAGAATTTCCCCCCTACTAGGAATTTCGTCAGTTTCTTAGCGAAAAGTTATAGTGTTAAACGTATGTTTACTCATCAGTATGTATGCTCATCATCATCACCATCCTAACAGCCAAGAATCTGACCAGAAGGTACCGTGGCTGGGGTCGCCGCTCACCTCAACAGTGACGTGGAATATCCCAGAAAGAAACGCAAGTAAGAAGATTAAAAATTAATAAAAGGAGATTAAGCGCAAGAACTACGAATGGTTTGAATGCAGGTACGCCAATCACTGCAGCACATTAACATCTCGNATTGCTACTGGTAGGTACCAATCATGAGGCAGCTCTTCAGTTTCTCAAATCGTTTGCAGGAGTTTCATCAGTTCTGATATCAACTTCATTCCACCCTGTTTGAAAACAGAAGAGAGGTCTGTACAGTATTTCTAAAACAATAATTGGCCAACTGAACCAACATGGTTGAATAATATATCTAGCTAGAGGAATGAAATCAATTGCAGCATGTAGGATTGCGACAAAATTGACAAAACAGCTTTTCTTTCAAATAGAAACTGAGGATCATCGGTAGGCGAATAAACATTTAAGAAATGTTCGAGAACATGCACTGTTGCTGTTGTATCCTTCAACATGCGTCGTGAACATTATCGGTACAGCTAGTGTTCTGTTCAGATGAGTAAATTTCTTCAAAAGTCTGGATCGCCAGCCAAAGTCCTAATGAACTACTGCCGTAACCCCCTCCTACTTTAAACTGTTTCGATGTGACTTGATCCCAATCCAAGAAGATCTATGGGATTTTTGTAATATTGCTTCACCTCTCCAGACACGTCCAAATTAAGTGGAACAGATCGCAGTAATAAATTAACGAGTGAAACTGGTACATCGCACTAAAGTTTTAACATCTCATCAAGGCCTACACCAAATGACCGTTTAATCAAGTCAGAGCAGCAAGCGTCAGTGAACTAGGGTAGAAGGAGTATGCTGATATGATAGAGAACAAAACGTCACTCATACAGAACACACAAATCTTTTTAATCGGTGGTGTAAAATCAGCCTTCGTTTTGCAGTGCGCACCAGATGTACTTCGTAAAACGAGTTGCCAGCCCAAGGAATGGTGAGGGAAGGATTTTCATGCAACAGTGTCGTTTTTACGCTGCGCCAATGAACAAACTACTCCACGGCTTTACTGGAAGTAAATGTGGTTTATTTATGGGAGTTCACCAAATTCCTTTGATATGGTTGGTCAGCGGTTTCCGACAAGCATAAACTCAAACGGTGCTCAGCACTGAGTCTCAGCCCCTTACTCGGTTAATGTGTCATAATTTCCGCAAGGACTTGTTTGGTCAGAAGACTGATTGACTAAGGACAAAGTACATATTCCACAGGCAACACAGAGGGATAGTTGCGTGCTAACAATTTTGAACAAACTTCTAGTTATAAACATATTAAATCACTTCCCCGTTTACCATTTTGCTTCTTACTAACAATGCAACTGTCACAAAACGGTTAGACTTTACACATTCGTTTGCAACAAAGTGGAAAGAATTTAGAACAATAAGGACGTAAAGTTCAAACGTTCTCTAATCAACTCAGCTTTAATTGAAATTCGTGGACAAGCAATGTTGATACAGTTATTTGAACACTGTATATGACGTCGCATTAGATATCACATCTAGTGGACTGATGGAACAAGATTTACCAGGCATCATTTTACTAGAACACGTTGATGTTGGAAATCAAAGTAGTTATTTGTTATAAAGCTCACATACCTCATAATTCAGTGGAACCGCAGAAAATCAGATTAGTCACATTGTACAAAAGTGCGAATGAATGGGAGTATTGCGGTTCCTTGAGATATCATTTATTGATCTGCCTCACCGAAATGAAAAATGGACTATTCGCTGGTGATAGTACAGGACTACCTGTTTACAGAGGTAGCTAACCAGTTTGAAGTGTAACACAGAGTCAGCCCCAGTATTTGGCCAGGGTGTACACCAAAGTCAAGCTCAATGAGAAAAAGCTGGAAGTATCAGCTTGGGAGTAAAAACCAAGTGTTTCTGCCAAATCGCAGTATTCTCAAAAATACTAACAGAACAGCTTGGAGACGCATTCTTATCACTCCTCTAAGTAATACAATTAATTAAAAGTTTGAAAGTATGGGATATAAAACAATGAGAGTACAAGTTATTCACAAGTTATTGCAATCAATATCAGTTTTCAGTACTTGCAATGGTATTGATTTCTGTCTAAATTATTTGGGCACGTGGAGTTATCGGTCTAAAATGCTTATATTTTTTATATTCGTTTAACATAAATTTACATTTCCGTAATCATCTTTGGAAAAACGTTTGAATGACCACCCATTGTGTTAACTAGCAAGCAGGCCATAGGAGGTAGCGTTATTGAGTTCATGCGATTTTATGTCTAATTAACTCCTACTTATAACGGCAATTAACGTGGAAACCAAACAACATCACTTCAGTAGGATTAATTCACTGTGTCCGTTCACCAGTCTAGAATTTTGCTGTGCAGAAAAAATTAATCAGAACGTGCTGAGCAAATCTCACGTAATGCACACATGTTCACGATTGACTAGACCCGAATGTGTTAGCGTAATCAATAGAAGACACGTGAATGCAAAACGAGCACTCATTTTTTCGAATTTCATTGTCAGTAATAAGACCACCAGCACACCGTAATTAAGGGCTGTGCCCCTTACACAGATCAGTGTGGGTGATCCCAGAGCTCGCATACTTTTTCAAAGCTCGGAAGTCCATTGGTTGTGATCATTGTTATCATCACATCCGGAAACTTAGGCCTCAATCACACACGTGTACACGCATCCAAACTTGCAATTATTTTGGGTGCACAGTTTGTTGTCAGTACTATTGTATTTTAGGTTTGAGGAATCAAAACCGTTGTGTCAAGTTGATTCCGGTTTTTGCACGTAGTTAAATTTGGGATGGGAACAGTAGATTTGGGTTTTTCTCATACTCAAGCGCATTAGTTGAACATGTATTTGATCTGATAGGGAACAGGAATGTGAATATGTGTGCCAATGGAAAAAAAGATCGGAATCCAAGATGTGAATAAGATGCGCGAGATCCCCAGTGTCACATTTGAGAAAAGATTAACCTCTTTGAACAGAAACCAGTCATTGTATACCACACAGTATATTACGTGACTATCTGGTTTTTTTTCAACATGTGTTTGTTTTGAGTCTAACATATTGTTTTGGAGCTGAAACATGGATGACCTTTCTCAGGAGTGTTGTAATCGACTTCGATTGAAACATCTTAAATAAGGCTACGCAAGGTGGTGCAGAAGTTGAGCATTACAACTTGTTTTTAAATTTGTGTTCTCAATCCATCTAATAAAAACGTGTTACACACGACACATCAACCGTTTGACTCTAGTCGTACTAAATTTGATGCGGATGTTTCACAATTATTTTATTTGTCGGAGTGATCGTATCATTACAACTGATAACATTGTGTGGAAGTAACCTATGCTATGCCCTCTATACAAACATCAACCATTCCTGCGCTATATATCCCTGGTAATTTTGCATACCCACATGATTAAACATACCTCTAATATCAGAAAATCTGGCTGCTTGTAGGTCAGACATTTCTGGTGGCGTTTTTTCATGCTTATTATTGCCCTGGACTGTTTGAACACTGTCCAGCTGTATACTGAGAGCAGCTGAAATAATGGTACAAGGGCCACATGTCGCAAGGGCCGGAAATGGTGAATTGATATTTTTTTCATATGGAACCAGACCTGCCAAAACTACCAGGCATGTGTGCGACCAGTTTTATAGGTAATCGATGAACTTATATGAGCAGGAAAGTAGTGAGGATGCCATTGGTTATTAGCACATTTCAGCGTAATTCCAAAATCGACTGCAAACAAAAGACCACGGGACAAATGTGATGGACCTTAAACAGAAGTAAGAGAAACAATTTATTACTAGACAAATGGACTACATGACTGTATTCGTAAATCAGAGAGGGTGTATTAAAATACATTTTATCTGACGAACATTAATGGCATTAAAGTTTCGGGGTAAGATCAGCCCTTCCGAATGTCTGGCAGACTGCTTGTTATATACAGGAGCGAACTGTTTAATTTTCCTTTGTACACAACACAAGGGGAGGATGTAATTGTTTAAGTTCTCAGTTTGAAGTAAACTGCTTCATCTTAATTTTTTTTTAAAACACGCTCGGTGGCACTAAACTGACTGCATTTAATAAATGGTCGTATGCAAGCCAGAAAACTATATAGACATCTTAGGTTTCAAACTTTCAGTCACTATCTCCTGTGCATACTGTAATCATGAGTTCTGATCATTTGATGGGACCATGGAAAATATCTCTAACAGGAAATTAGAAACACAAATGAATAATTAAAATCGTTGTGGATATAGAAACCGTTTGATGAAGAAACACAGTTACCAAATATGGGATTCTGTTTTATTGGGTACCTTGATCGGCGAAATAATGGCTACGAAACCATACAGGGAACTCTTTGGGGGCTAGAAAAACAGATCAGCCCAACTTAGGTAACCAAATCAACGGTTGGAATGGGCTCTTGAGTTCAATAGAAGTCAAGTGTGTTCTGGCGAACAGCTTGTTTTCGGTTATTCATCATCGAGCAGATTACATAACATTTTATACCGTCAAGGTTGTCGAGCCAGAAAAAATTAAGAGCAATTATTCACATAACTACGTCAAACCAAAACAGAGCGTGAGATGATTTTTAACCCGGAGGACAGCAACGTGAACCCCCAACAAGTAACAGAATCAAATACTCATTTATTGGGTGGCCAAATCGTTATTTTAGGTTTGTATTCCATCTTAACTATTGTCGTGTTATTCCAGCCTGCTAATAGAACGACTTTTCTGCATGGAAGATCCTGAAGAATCTTTGTTTTAGCTGGACTGATATTAAAGTTTGTTCGACCAATCAACCTCATTCATATGTGCTATGAGCTTGTAGTTGTAAATAGGTGTTTCGAAAGAGTTCTTCGCACAGCTGATGGCGTGCTAAACTATTGTCCAAGGTCTGATACATTGATGTCGTTACGGCACTCAACCAAGCCGTACTCAAGCGCTGTACCACGCAGCTGTGCTTCTGACCCAATGAGCCATCCTAACTCCATTACTGTCCGACTATCATTCGTGGAACACAGCTTTAAGAACCCGTAGCCACAGTTGACCGGATTACTCACTCTCATAAACCAATTCACTGAAACCTCGTCACATACTGAAGTTAACTTCTCGAGTTCATAACTGAGCCTACGAAGAGTATCTGTATACCAAAAAATGCCCAACCTGCCTCCACTGTTTCCCACTAGCTAATAGAATTCTTAAAGTAAACTTCTCGACTTTTCGCGAATCACGGCCATCCGCCCACACAGTATTTAATAAGGACGGTGATACTTCTAATTGACCATCCAATAGGGTACGTAAGGAAGTCGTACAAATATTCAAAAAGTGGAATGTTCCTCGTTTATATCCAATCACACCACAAAAACTTAGAGCACTTCAGAACATCTGTTAAATCAAAACCATGGAATATCTCACAGAAATCATTGCGGTACAACAAACAATTCCAAACTGCACAAACAAAATCTGCTTCCAGTTTTAGTTAGCATCCATGTACCCAACGGGTTCGACCGTTTAAATATTAATTTTGTAGTATAATCCCATGAACACGACAAGGAGAAAATCACTCGATGTTAACTGACCAACTAGGAACTGATGGTGAGAATGCAAGATTTTCAATTTCGACCCATTATACATTTTTGCACGTGCACTCGTTTATCACTATCAGTCTTCTAGGTGACCCTTGATGATCACAGGCGGTCCATCTGTTTTTCAGTCGGTTTTCACACAAGTCAATGTTTTTCTCACAATTTCATCTAACTGGACATCAAAATCTGAGGGCAATATACGGTTGGAAATGAATTGAACAACATAGTGAATAGTAATTTGCTCTGAAAATAGCAATGTTTTCGTCTCGGTATCTTAACAACACGTTGGTCCATCTCTACTGAGGACTATTGCAGAGAAGCTTAATTTCCTACTGATAATGATGTTGTTTTATCCGATATGCTGCTATCTCCCTGAAAACCTCAACCTATGAAGCGGCCTTATGAAGTTCCACACCCTTAGGAATCAGTCGATCAGATCCATCGATATAGTTATTGAAGAGGTGAAAGTAAGGAGCCATCATCATGAGGTGAATTGATCAGCCATACAGTCTTACGCCAGTTAACCAGAACATGTTATTTAAGAATATCATGACAGAAAATTCGAAAATATTGGTGGTAAATATTCCTCTTCCACTGAGTCATTGTACCTAGAGTAGATGACGATGAGATCACATGAGATCGGCCTACTCTTACTGGTTGGTCGGGTGGCAGCCTACACACTGTCGCATACACTAAATTCTAGCGCTGCAGAAGTGCACATTCTTCATGCAGTCGTGCAAGGTGGTTTTCAGTGTGCATGTGCTATGAGCTATCGGCTTTCTGTATCCCGTGGCACATCTGTCCACTGAAGGACTTCGCTGTACAAACTATGGACTCGCAAGCAGCAGGTCCCAGTGACTACCAGCGAAGTGACGAACAGCTTTTTCGACCTTGCCA
Organism: Paragonimus westermani; assembly: GCA_008508345.1. NCBI lineage: Eukaryota > Metazoa > Platyhelminthes > Trematoda > Plagiorchiida > Troglotrematidae > Paragonimus > Paragonimus westermani. The sequence goes on along the minus strand of QNGE01000817.1, from coordinate 138,195 downwards.
GCTCTTACCAACGCCACTCCTTCTGGGGTTATGCTGGATGGTTTCTCGTTCGCTGATTAACCACAAATAGCTGTTCGATTTTAGCTCGTGAGGCGTCACAGATAAGCAATGTAAACAATGAACTCGTTCACCTTCCATATACAAGTAAGCTGCCAAATTTTGTGGTACTTTGCCAACCGTTCAATAAGTCGGAGAGAAATTCAAATTTATCGAGCGAGTTATTGCACATATTAGTGAGTGACAATCAACAAATCTCACACAAATGACCATCATCAACAGCATCAGCAGTAGCAACAACAACGACACGTGGAATCAGTAAGAAAACACATTGTGGAATGCAAACATTTCGTTTGTTTTCGTTAACCGATTACAGAACACATTTAATTATGTTGGTCTAGGGCATGACAACAAAATATACCAACCAATTTGGCACCAAGACCGTCTAACACATCCTGACTGACGTTTGTCTATTTCATTGTTTCGTTCCCATATTCTAGACCGATATAACTAAATAATTCATGTAATCGAATGAAAGAAATGCTTGAATCAAGCAGTGTTTCTTCTTGCAGTCTCAATGAATTGGACAAAAGGAATTTAATGTTTCAAACAACACACCGCTCTGTGTACTACGGATGCGAGAGCACGTCACTGAGGTAGGTTCCGTTTTAAGAATCCGTACTTCGAATGTTCGTTACTGGTCCCCACTTCACAAATTCGTGATGTTCACATCGTTACTTCTAATTAGATTGTACTCGTGGCAGATTTGTTTTTATATGTTCACATGAGATACTGTTAGTTAGTTTGTTGTTCTCTCCACATCCCGATCGCGTGTAACTCGATCACCCCTTGATCATTATGATTACGATGTGGAATGAACGACCAGGCGCGCTCAGTCACTAAGTTGTATTTTGCCATGGCAACCTATTCTACTTGTGACAATGGTGAGACTAAACTTCAGGTTGCCCGCACTATCTGTGGCAACCAGCGCGGAGTAAGGTAGATTTATCCAATTCCTTTTTGCAGGCACACTTTACTCGGGACGTGATGGATCGATAGCCAAGTATATCCATTAATCTTGCTCCGATTTGGAAAATAACTGTGAAGTTCCTCAATTCCTCCGGGGATGGAAAAGTTTGGAAAAGTTTTCAGTCCTAGACAATTATTGGTAGTATGAATTCACATTGTGTGTGTCAGAGCAATATAGGCTATTTAGTCCCAGAATTTGCCACGAAAACGGCGGTTGGATATTGTCGACACCATTAATTATTTACGTTGTTGACGCATCGTGAGAGAGACGCACTTGAGTATGCGAAGTCCATCTACTCTCGATCGTCCCATTTGTGATTGTCTGACAGTCAGAGTGCGACTGTGACAAAGTGGCCTAGTAAATTTCACTATAATTTTGAACGACAACAGGTAATTGTCATCAGTATCCACGAAAGCATATCGCATGTTGATGCGTGGCACCGATATAGTACGTCTTCCTAAATTAGCTAGTTCACCGCAAATTCAGGGTTACCCATTCATGAGGAGTGGTAATGTGTCCTGAGTGCCTGAGTAGTGTATGAAATTTTACCGGATGAAGCTTTAGAACGTACTTGTTCGATTCTGCTCTGGACTCTGGATACACCGTCTCAGTATGCTGTTTCCAATCAAAATCGTGGGCAGTGGACTCTGTATCACTGCGTTCTCACCTTGAGGCATCTTTTGCAGATTCACTCAAGCGAGCTAGGATACATACCGCCCACATTCCGTTTATTAATATCTGAGATATGTGCATGTTATGAACCTAGAATTAGACACCGTATAAAATTGTGTCCAATAATTACGTTTGACACCGAAATGTAGGGAAGCACCAAAAATGGGATACTAGAGCAGTTGTGTTCAGCTTTGTGATATCGATGCGAGGGCCATAACTGGGTCAGAACAATTCGACAGTGTAGGGCTTGGAAGCAACTTTGCAGGCAGGAACGTGGACATCTGGCGTGTTTGATGCGAGTCGGATGTTGCCGCCTTAATGGCGCAGTTCCATTTGTTTGCCCAGTGTACAGTTGCTGTTAGCCGGAGGAACGTTCCCCTATTCCATTACCCTTGATGGTAATTCGCAATAACTTGAGGAACGAATCAAGATCATGGGTATCCAGCGTTAGAAGCCATCGGACTGATTCGATCACAACAGCACAGACATCTCTGGTTTGATGCAACAGAAGACTGACACGACTGTCGTCCCAAGGAAGGAACCTGTAATGTAAACAAGGAAGCCAAGTTCCTGAGTGTTCGCCTCCAATTTTTCGAACGGATTCGTGGGATTAAAGATGACTGGTGTAAAAAGCAAAGTGAGGTGATGTAAAGCTACATCGACCAGTAACAACGCAAAGGGTTGTACGATTCGTCGAGAGCGAATTTCGGTCCACCCGCCAGGTCCATTGTGATGCTCAGTGGCAGAGTGTGATGGTTTCTGCACTCAACCAAAGAACATTTTGAAAATCTGTCGTGGAAAGTTTAGTAGCTTGCCAAACCAGCTGGCTACCATTGCTTGAGTGATCGTGAATAGCATTCCATCATAAGATCTCAAAGGTTCATTTCGTATCTCCCCAGATCTGGCAGAGACTTACACAACTATCGTGCAGCTGCATATCAGAAGGGCTACAAATTTTGGTGAGTTGTCAGAAAAATTTCGAACGTGTCTGTTTAATTTTCTAATTCACACTGTCTCAGTTTGCTTACTGCATTTTGAAGCATCAAGTAGTCCATCAAGAATTCAAGAATTTCCTGTTCGTACCGTGCTGAAGTGCAGTGCACCGACAGTTATCACGGCATTAGTCTATTCAGCTACTCTGGAAAGGTGCTTGCTAGAATTCTGCTGAACCGACTCAATGTGGAAATTTCAACAACTGACCATGGCTTTTTCTACCGCATAATCCAGATTTAGTTTGGATATCGACAGAGATAGGATATTTTCATATTTTCAGCCTTCTTCAGCCAGACGTGCTGCGCATCCGCCTGTAATCCGCATTAAATGTGACATTGTGGATAATTGCACAGATATGCTACCTGAGCAGAAAGCTGTCAAAAGATCTCTCCGTCGACAACGAGTAGCGAGCTCATTTGGTGAAGGCTAGGGCTGCTTTGGATGTCTTAGAAGACGTGTCCGAAAGAAATGCAATCCGAAGATGAAAATAAATCTGCTTGTCCATCTCTTCATGATGCTTCCTACACCGTTGTTCAGCAGTGAAACTTGGATATTGTATCAGCGGAACGTGCGTTAGCTGACTGACTTCTGTGTGCAATGTCTAGGGCCCATCTTGTATCTTTTGTAGTTGAACATGATTCCCAACATGGGGGTGGTATGCGAGTGTACATGGACGACAGTGAGACTATAGTACTACTCAATCAGGTTCGCTGACTGGGGCAGGTTGATATTGTGGGCAAGGAACAGATTCCGAAACGGCTGTTGTCACTGCAAGTGAAAGCAAGTAGGTGGGATCATGGTGGTCAAAACTTGCGATATCCCATTGTTATTCGGGTAGGTCTTTTTCTTTGTAATACGGAACTTAAATCTTGTTAGGAATCAGCCTTGACCCGGACTATCTGAAGGAATTCGATTAGGAGTGCGTTGTCAAAAGCCCTGCCACATTCAGAATAGGACTCAGAACAACGCATGCTGACTGGATGGTTCTTGGAGGGAATGCCACCAACAGTCCTGGATCAGCTCAGGACTGCTCACATCGCACATCCCATGACGCTGGAACAGTTGGCTGATGCATTTCTACAGTTGATAGCAAGAAAATTCCCGACAGTCAACAAGCTGCAGGCAGGTGGTTTGAATGATCTTCGAAGCCCAGTGGGAAAGTTGACTCAGGATGTGGCGGCCTCGAAGGTGAAAAAGGAAGAGAACTGTGGCGACATCTGTTACGGATACGGAAAACGGGGACACTGGCGAAGATTTTGCCCACTCGGCAAGAAAAGGTCGTTTTCTAATAAACGTTTCGTCGATTGTTCTTTGTTTGGAAAGAGTGATCCGGTAATAAGGGGCGGTTGATAAGACAGCAGTTTAGGCTAGGTTAGAAGTCAATGGTAGCTTGGAGTACTGTTTGATTGACACTGGGGCCGCGATTTCATTGATTGGGCTGAGTATAGGAAAGATTGTGCGGCCGTGTGAGATGGTAGTCAGAACGGCCGCTGAGTTTACTCTGAAAGTTGATGGTCCGGCAGAATATGGTGTTCGAATCGATGGTCACGTAGTCAAACAACCTTTCGTCATTGCACTCGACGCACGTCAGACTACCTTGAGGGCGAATTTTTTTGACCGCGTTGAAACCCTAATTAATTTGAAGCGTGAAAAACTGGTAACGAAGTATGGGATGATTTCACTAGTGAGAAAGTGCAAACCTCGGCTCGGACAAATTGAAGCGAACACAACCAGAGGAATACCAACTTGTGGCAAACCGTTGCTGAATGAAGTGATACGCATATTTCAGGGATTTTTCACTACGGATCAGGCCCCTTTATGGCTATTGAGACTGATTAAACACGAAATCCCCATCGAGTCGAAAAGATTTCGGCCATCTCGCCCCCGAAGAACTCCATTACACTTGCAGCCGGAAATTGAACTACAAGTGAAGGACATTCTGAAGAAAGAAATCATCGAAGAGGCCGACAGCCACTTCAGTTCTCCCGTCTTGCTGGTGAGGAAGCCCAGTGGTAAATTTCGATTTTTCGTCGAATTCAGGCGGCTCGACAAAATCACGGTCAGTAAAGCGGCAGCAGTTTCAGTGGTGGTGGAGATTTTCGACGAGCTACAGGACGCCAGGATAACTACAGTGCTGGGCTTACGGTTCGGATATCCGCAGGTCCAAAACAAACAATCGGACCGAGATAAAACGGTATTCACAGTGGTAGAAAAGCAATACCACTTCAAACGGATGCCGTTCGAACTCTCAGGAACCCCCTTCACGTTCAGACGACTGGTGTTGAAAGTGCTGGACAGATTGAGCAATGGTGCTGTCCATGGAGACGATATCGTCATTTACAGCACGAATGAGACAGAACATGCGATACACGTTTCAGCTGTATTGCAGAAGAATGAACAAATTGGCGTACGGATCAGTAGTCCAAAGTCTCAACTGGCAGAACAAACGGTAGTATTACTCGGTCACTAGGTCGGTCAGAAGGAGTTCCAGCCACATCCCTATAAACTGCTGGCGATCAAGGCTATTCCGGTGACAACATCGAAGAGGACGTTGCGACAGTTTCTCGATCGCGTTGGGTTCTGCAACCGTTCCATCAAAAACTTCTGTGGCCTTGCAAGTCCAGTATGCGAAATTCCGAAGAAAGATTGTCAGTTGCACTGGTCGGAAAAAGCCAAGCAAAACTTGACAAACGCAGAAGAAGTTTCCAAGAGCAGTCAACTGCAAAGTTATCACGTCGAGATGCTGTGTTTGAACTTCGTTCGAAGGTGAAATACAAAGACCGGCGTGAGCACAGGGACAACAGGACCCGGACCTAAGAAGTTGATGGCAAGATGGAGAGGACCGTGTATGGAGGTGGAACGTCGCGGTTCAGCGTATCTGATTGAGAATGAGAAAATTCAACATCGAGTACACGGAAGCCAGCTTTGTAAATGGTATGACACTCCGATTAGAAGAGCCGCACCTAGGTCGGCACGCAAATCGTCGAAAGAACGATAAGAACCTGAATAGTTCTTGTTGCAACTGGAACAATCTCCGCAGTGAAATGAGTGTAGTGTGGACGAGCTATCGCACTATACTACTCACACAACTACTGTTCAGTAGTGGGGCGAGAGTATGGATGTTTATATCTAAGTAGTCACGGGAAAAATACAGGAAGAAGCATTGAAGTGAAGCGTCACATAAAATGGTTCTGTGAACATACAGGAAGGGAGCATTGGTGGCAATAGCAGCCGTGAATTTCTGAGACTAGTGTCGTACGCAGATTAGTGTTTTTTCTTGTAGTCATGTTGAGGCGCGTAATCCGTGCACTGGTTTTCCGAATAGTCGACCTATTCGTCATCCGCGTTCTCCGCTCAAAACATATGTGTAGTGGGCACTGTTTCCGGTCAAAGTGAACTCCAGTATTCCTTCCTGCATGTTTCCTGGGTTACTACAATGCCTATTCACACAAGTCGTACCGTAAGTTCACACAATTGCAGTGGTAGGGCCCGAAGTGCGGGCTTTCTACGGAGCTCCCTCTCTGACTTAATCTACTCCAATCACTGGCAATTTCAAGGTTATTTGCTCCTTCTTCCTCAGTTGCTGAATTCTGACAAAAGCTTGTTTGGCTTTCTATGACCATTCGAACTGGCAATTATTATTCAGAATTTCGTATAACTTTCCTGTGACATCAGTGAAGTTTTTGATACGACAGCTGCAGAACCAAACGCGACTGAGAAACTGCTGTAGTTTTCTTTTCGATGTTGACATGGTAATAACTTTGATCATCAGCTTCTCAGTTTCTTGCTTGACCGACCTTGTGACTAAGCATTACCAGTATTCGATTCCCCAATTTCCAGTTTAGACTATTGGTCCATAGGAGAGCTTGTTCAGTTTTCTGTAACCCAGCTGAGACATGTGCTGAATTTTCCGCCCCACTGACACCATGAGTGAAGCTGCCATCCCTACAGACAACACTATTGTGTAGTCCGTTCAGCGCCTTAAACATCAGTTGGCTGGGCGTGAAAATTGCGCCTACTGATCCAGACGGCCTACTTTTAAAGACCTACCGTTTTTTTCCTTCAGTGAAAGCTGTTTCATTTCGGTTCGATTGCCTGATTGTAGCCTGCCAATATCCAGACTGTGAGCCCAACAGTGTGCATATTTGGGAGTTCTCTAACACTGATTTATAAGGTTTTCCTCCAACTGTAAGATATCCGCACCAAATTTAGTACGAATGAAGTTGAACAGTTTGGACGTCGTGTTTTACATGTTATTGATAGACAGATTGGGAATAACACAACGTTACGAGCAAGTTGTAATACTCTACGTCTCAACCACCTCGGGTGGCCTTTCTCAGGAGTGTTGTAATCGATTACAACACTCCTGAGGAAGGCCACCCGAGGTGGTTGAAACGTAGAGTATTACAACTTGCTCGTAACGTTGTGTTATTC
>QNGE01000817.1:74870-127645 GCA_008508345.1 Paragonimus westermani | reverse complement strand
ATGATGATGATGATGATGATGATGATGATGATGATGATGATGATGATGATGATGATGATGATGATGATGATGATGATGATGATGATGATGATGATGATGATGATGATGATGGATTGGAAGAATAGTGTATTTCCGGTACATTGGTTCGTTTGAAAACGATTACAAGTGTAGATGTGAAACTTCACAACAAATCGATCACTACTCAATATACGCCTATTTCAAATGTTTCAACTACATAAATAAAATGAAAATGTAAGATGTCCTTCTGTAAAATGATTGTAACTGCAGCTTACATATGACAGGGATATTTGGCGCAACTTTCAAAATCCCCCCATAATCAGACAGGGTTGACGTAGATGTTTGATTACTGAGGAAGTCTAACAACCGTCTGACTAAGCTGAAATGTCATTATAGTTTATGTTGAAGCAACGCGCGGTGGGCATTTCCGTACAGAGTACCTGTGACGTTTGCACTCAGTCATGCTTTTTAATGAGTGTAAATATCAAATTTCAGTAAACAAACCGTATAGCTTGCATGCAGATCGTGTCATATACATTACTATGCGACAAGAACACGAATCGTAAATTACGAAATAACGACGCATTCACGAGCTGTTTCACAAGCTCAGCAGCGCCCGTAGGTCGTGAAAACTTAAAGAAATTACGTAATGCTCTCAGTATGCTTCAAGATCCAAGATAGTTTTTGAATTTACGAACAATGGTTTACCAAGCAAAATGCGCTGACAACTCAAGACGGGTTTCGCGCATGTTTTCTACAATCAAACTTTGTCATCCGCGCTAACCCGCACACTTCAGCGAATCTGCTGCTCATACGGAAACCAGTTCTTACATGAGTGATTGCATTCCGACTCCAACAGTTACTTTTCAAGCATTGGAACATATGGTCGAGGTTAATCGGGCACGCACGCCTAATAAATGACGTTCAAGAAGCCAGCCACGTATATAGTTGATTTCCATTGATAGACAGACATCACTCCTCCAGTCGGACTTCAAACCCGGCTAGGTTAACTCGGATAGAAGTGTCTCTCAAATCACAAAATGTGACTGATGGATTTTAACCCAGCACTGGACGGTTATTTTTGCCGAATCATTCAAAGGCTGAATACAGTTGGAGTTTAACATCCAAAATACACGTTACTGGGAGAATACATAATTCTGATGAAAATTCAGGTGGAGAATCGAACTAACTGTGGGCTGCCGACGTATCAGATATAACGTTAGCTGAGAAATTCCATCCAGACATATCCTGGGGGTGTGAAACGGTGGTTGAATAGTTATCGTTTCGAACTTCTGCCGGGTCATCTCTATCTAATGACCGCAAACGTGCGAGGTAATGTGAAGTATCGTCAATATTCTATTAAATTCCGTCACTTGAGATCGTAGTGATTGTAAATATATTGTGGAGCAGACTGTGGTTGTCGAACAACTCATGGTGTATTCTCAAATGATAATCATTTCTACCCTACTGACTAGTTCACTTGACCAGAATTCACTGGCAATTCAGTAGCAGTGATTTTTCTTCTAAACGGAGTCCGCTGAATCATTCGACTCATACAACAAGCGAACATACCCAAACAGGCCACGTGTCGTTTGATTAAAAAATGTAGGTATCATAGCTTCTTATAACAACACTTACTGCCTGCAAACACCTGATTCATTAATTGACATCGTCTAAGTAGTTCGATTGGGCGCTGGTGCTAATAATTTCCAAGTAGGGTAGAATGAAAGTTTTGAAACTTCATAGTACCTGTAGTATTTAAAATGTTTATGTCCCAGGATAAATTCAGAACACGCAAGTAAAATTACGTAAGACGTATTCTGTAGAGACATTTTGACTGATTCCTTAGGCTAAGATACATAAATTACAAAAAACTAACATTCATTAATTTAACTAGGCGTAAAGTAGGAATGAGTCATCAGCGGCAGTAAGAGTGAAACATAGAACCAATCACGTTCGAATGGGTTGTCGTGACTTAGAGACAAATGAATAAAATTCACATTTTCAACTGGTCGAGTAGGAAACTAACGCTGTAGGCAATGTCGATCTTACAGTAAGGTACATGGCAATAAACGGAAGCTAATGAGCAGCTTAAGGTAAAGCTTGAGACAAGAGAGGAAAATAAATTATGTGAACGGCAAAACGAAAACATTCAAACAACCACAACAACCATTTAACGAATAATATAAACTCATGAGTGTAACCTCTTAACACCATGGTGGTGATAGGTTAACTGACATTCGGCTCAGTACACACATGGTGTATCGCAACGGCCTCAGCAAAAGGTAATGTGTTTATTGATTAGGCGACATAACACACGAAATACCTTCTCCATTCGAATTACTTGTCCGGTTTCTTCCAAATGTCGTGTTATATAAGATTGGGCAGCGGTGGTTTTGCTGTTCGCAAGCCATTTAGGAGTGGGCTGCAAGACACCTGTTCCAAGCGTTCTGACTGTTCGGCCGATGTACTTGACTCTACAGGTACAAGTGAATTAACAGATAATGTTGGGTGTGGCAAATGAGTTGCTTGGGTCTTTCCTTAATGCGCAAGGCAGTCGTGCCATCTGGTCGATAAGTCTTGATTCTGCCGGGTGTACGCAGCTCTGATGGCACACTTTAGTCTATCTTAGATGAGAGTGGTTACATCCTTATCCTGTAGTACTGTTACACGCCGTACATGGTGTTTCGGTACCAAATCTTGTTCTTGTTCAGTCTATTATGAACTGAAAATGTATTACAAAAATGCCTGCTCTTTAGCAAGCTATAAAACCTCCCTGAATTTCACTAACGGTGTAAATTAAAACTTGAACTGGTACCAACAGTAAAAAAGGGTTGTACGAATTACACCGCACTTTTGTTCAACTCAAATCATTACCCAAACTTCACCTGATTTATTAGAAAATCTTAATCCGTGCTTTTTTATGTTAAGTTATTTCACGTGTAATGTGATTCAGTCGATTTAGAGGCAAGTGGGCTAGTCACAAAAGATAACACATGGTGAAAGCAGGTGAAACTCTCTTGTGAACTGTTCAACAGTCAAGGGACGTCGAAGGTCTCAATGGTTAGTTAGGAATGTACTTTAGAAAATGCTAGGGAAATTTGAAGAATTTTATAAATGGTACGTTTTAAACTCAATACTTGTGACACAGCTTATCAACCCGTTGCTTTACAGACAAACCATTCTGGGATAAAGACAGTAGCTAGTTTAAATGGTATCTGAAAACAACTAATATGAAGAAGTCAACCGATAAATGTGCACCACTTTTAAATAAATGGGAAGTTGCCGTGAAACTGCACACCTCATTCAGGCAGTATCAAAGCATCCGACATATCACTATGTACATCGAGGTTCGCAGATAGTTTGTATCGTCATTGGACTCCGGTCATCTTCACTATACTGCATTTTGATGTATGTATTGCGTTAAATATGTTGTACATCTTATGAGTGTCGAATATGTAATAAAATATATGGACAACTTGTGTTCCATATCAACGCAAATGTCCTTCTCAATAAATTTTTTCATATACTGAGCGTAATCGGTATTCATTCATCTATCATACTGTAATCCATGACAGACAGTGAATGACACCAGAACCGTCATTCACGACTAAATAAGTTAAACGACAAATACAAACAACTTATGATTTCTCATTTAGTGATCCCACCATCCGCCTTCGCGTTGCTTTCTCCGACTATGTGCATGCACCAAAAGAGAAACTTTGTGCGCGAATGCCAAACGACATCTCATTTGCAAAGCATTTACGCTTCGGATTATTAAGCGAGAAACAGAGTGATGCACATCAATTATCAAAAGGGAGTTTACCGGGTTAAACTAAGTATTCCAGATGGATGACTCCGAGAATCCGACGTATCCAAGATAGGTTTTCCGGCACAGTGGTTGACGACAGACAATTGTTCGTGATAAACGAACCAAAGCGCAACACCTTGTGGAATGCATCAATACAACTAAGACCTGATTAAAGTATTTTGTTCAGTTATCTCAGTGTTCATAATAGAATAGTGTACCATATAAGTAGCTTACAATGTTGAACATGTGTATTTAGTTGTCTGTTGTCCGCGAGGGATTTCAACATATGGGTCGGAAGAACACCCCTGCATGACTAGGCGATGTAGGTGTTCCCGAAAGGACCGGTGGTCTTCCGTGTGACAGTTACTTGTAAACCAGTTTGTTAGGATGTAGTGCAATGGAACGTTACATTCAGTTAAACACTTCTTTCGGTAAGTTGCACTGTCCGGAAAAATTGACTATTCTTCACGAAACTATGATGGAATATCTCTTTGTTTTCCATCTCTTCAGATCAAGAACATCCAAAAACAACCGTAGTTGATAGAACACAACAGGCGAACTGTTGTACTGAAAGATATATGGTATCTAAGGGATATTGTAGAGATGTTTTTATTTAGAAGTGATTTTCGTCAAACGAAAAACCTCTAAAATGTCACTGATTTCAATGTTGGCAGTTCGCGCAAAACATCGACTTCGAGAACCAATGTCCCCATTCTACACAGACAGTTTACTTTTGTATGCAACAGACTACTCACGATATATGTGGGTGGTATGTTAACTGTATGTTGACAGTGAAGAATTCTTCTGAGCAACATGGTGACGAAATCGATATCTGTGCTACACGCGGACGGATCCCTGGTACGTTGTAATTGTTCAATTAGTACTCGATTGGTCGGGTTTATTTTTGCTACTATTGTTCTGTAAAATGTGTGCCGGATTTTACATCAAACTGACCCTTGGAGGCTTGTGGTTGCTCATTCAGCACTGATTGTTGCATAGTGAATTATCCGAATACCTGGGCTATGTTGTAATTTGGTCATCCTGAAAATTTCGCTATAAAGTGTCCTTATTGTCTTAGCTGCAAAAATCGATTGGCCTGAGAATTTTGTTACTGAAAGATACCCATCAGAAGGCATGTGATAATGTAGAACAAGGAAACCAAACATTAATTTTCACGGCCGCCATATATTCATATCTTTGGCACTAATGTAGCCATATTCTCTTTGGTGACATGTTACGCACAGTGTACGTGAACGTTTTCAACAGTCGCTTCTAGTGCTTGGTTTTTCCAAAGTTAAGACCCGTCCTCCAGCTCCTGCGGCCAAAAATCGCGCCATACTATTCACAAACGAAGCAGCAAATTATACAACCGCACAGTCAACTGTATATCCTAGCTGAATCTTGACTGTGGTCATTCATTTAGTAGTTGAATGATAAATAAATGAATAACAGTAATAAATATTGTGGGTGGGTCAGACGTATGAGGGTATTGGGCAATACTTGATCACTGATTATTTGTGAAACTCAATAGTGCCTACCAGTTACTTCTTTAAAATGAAAGGAATCTTACACCACTTAACCACCTATGAAGAAACATTCGAAAGGTGACTCCTTTGATTTATAAAATGTTGGTATCTAAATTTATAAATAAGTTTACTCAACTTTGTCGACACTACTGAAGGGTGGAACATTATGGGGAACTGCACCCGTTGATTACGTTAATGGTTATTCCTGTGTGGTCCAGTTTCTACCTGTACTTGTCTAATCCCAAAACTAATCATTGTTCCTCCTAATAAACCAGGCCAGTACCCTTTGAAGCTGTCATTGGTTATTGTAAACAAAAATTATCCCTTGGTTCATTGTAATCGCAATCTCCAGTGAGATTCTTTCTTGTTCGATGGTCAGTCTTTCCAGATTGTCGTAATTTGAACTGGGACGCAGAGTGCTAGCAACTCATATGAATAGGCTGACATAAAGAACCTCCCTGTAGGATCCGCAATGTATCACCGTTCAACGCAGTTTATCAAAGCATTTGTAAGCCTCTTGGTTCAGGCAGTCAAAGAGAGAAGAATAAAGATCACTCAGATCAAATTAGTTATGTAAATAATGAATTAGTAATGAACAGCTCATAAACAATCGGAGTTAGTGTACGGTAAGTACCTGTCAGTAATTGGCCGCTCATAGTGGATATTCTGACATCAAACTATCAATTTCACTTGCATTGATCCCTGTATGATTTTTATTGATTTCAACCAGAACTGCTACCTTCGATTGCACGAATGCTTAATTCTGTTATATTGATTTAGAAACAAGTGCTAACGACCACCCACAATATTCTGACAGAGGATAACGAAGTCAAACGAAGTAGCCCATAGCCTAATAAACAAAAAGAGCATTGAACACTTTTTGAATCCCATAAACACGTGAGGAACCAGGCTCGTTTTCTGCCAAGTGGCCCCCACACACTTCCTGAAGTTCATTCGATCAGGGTGACAGTTATTTTAACGGGTTTTGCACCGTTGAAGTCGCTGAACTTTCACGGGTTACAGAAAGCTCACTGTCATCAAATCTGACATCAGATCTTCACTTATGGTCATCAGTTGATGACTATCAGAAGGTGTTCTAGCCGGATGATCCACATTGTGCACATTCTAGCACTTGGCAGTCTGTCTGTAATTCACTTCTCAAGTAGGCCAAAGCCTTACTGATCAGTCGTCGACAGATGCTTCGAAACAAATGGCTGCCAATCTTTGCTTCCCGTGGATTCACTCGTGAGTACCAATCACGAAACAATCCGACACTTACTTTCAACCATTCCATTCAGGTTTTGTTTTCTTTGTATTTATGGCTAATTAAGGTGTTTTCAGAGTGTGCGAAGTGTGATGCCTCACTTGTAATAGGGTAGCTTAATGAGACATGTAAATTTGAAAAAAACAGACTCCCTAAAACCATCGAATGGTACGTACGCATCAGCCAACTGCTTTTCTTTTCCCGGTTGTCGTATGGCATTACAGTTTTTTGGTCATCATTGTGTCTCACTGCTTTTTAATCTTACAAGAAAACTACAACTTTCTGACTGATGTTGCATAGTGCACTGGTACCCACCGTGAATACTATTCCAATTAATTCGATGACAATGCAAGTTTTGTTGTGACAGAAGGATTGGGAAGTAATTTCGTGGCGAAACTCCGGAACAGTTACCACAGATTTCCTACTGTTGTGTACCAAGAACGGGGACGGCACGAGGATTGTTTATTTGAGAAACCAGTACACAGGTTGTGCGTCGCAACCGGACTACGACCAAAAACATCCATTTGCACACGATACTGGTCTCAGGGAGTCCCGGTCACTATGACTCCAACGCTCATTTCTTCCATGTACCAAGAGACATTCCGTGCGATTCTGCCCTCCACTAATCCTTCCCGTATCTTTCCCGTATTTGAACAGCGACCATTCGGATGCTGAAATCCACGATATTGTCTCTACTGAATAGTGGTGGTGTGAGAAGTATAGTGCAACCGTCCGTCCTCACTACACTGCTACGCTATATACTGTATGTAGTCCCTAAATAGAGGGACAGTTGCTAACGTGGCTTTCTTCAAACCGTTTTTGATCGATTCAGACGCCATACTGACCTAATGAGGTGGAGAAAACTTCAGACTGGAACAAGTGACGTTTGTTCTATAATGATGTTTTACAGGGAATGTTATGCGTCTTCAAGGTGTCACGTATTCGGTACGAGTACGTTGTGTGATATCTATGTAACCTCCAGAAATGCAATTTTATCATCTAATTAAAGGTTTATTATCCTGTTAATGTAACTTCTGGGACTGCTGTGTTATTTTTACCCATGCTTTCTGATTGTGAAAATGTTTTGACGGGTTTCAATGACGCTACGGTCGCTAAACATTTGATATAAGCAAACCAACATACAGGATATCGTCCTCGACCGTTGTGATTACTGACCCTAACCAGGACCTAAAAGGGTGAAAGAATAGTTTATTTTGACCAATCACCTCCGAGGCCCGTTGTGTCAGCCGTCAGTATGAAATTGCAAATACACCAATGAGTTTATTGTTAGTCATTCGCAGTGGTCAGCATGCAATTGATGTCTTATCTGAATTTCTATGAGTATCTTCACTAAAATGTCGTATAAAATCTATATGAACTCTCTTTTAGCTTACAAAACCAGTTGTTACAGTTTTCGTCTTTAATTTGACAGAAGTTTCCGCCGTTTTTGTACGTTTATAAAAAATAAGGATGATAAAGTTGGGTGGAATTGGATGGTGTTTCCTTTTTCATACCGGTTGGCAATATTGGCTCTAACTACTGTCATCAGTGTACATGAAAACAATCCCATTTACCTCAGATTCAAACAAAAAACAGGAAGCGTGTATGAAGGGTGCAAATAATGGCAAACCGAGATTGCCCTCTACATCTAGCCGGTCACGTGTGCTTAACGCAACACGTATTTATGAAATGACCAGTCCCACGCGAGATCCCCTCCAAGGTCTGCAACAGTATTAACAGTGCACAACTACATGACTGTCAATTCAATGTTGTCTGTTCGGGTTTAATTTAAAAAGTGTAGCAGTCAGCGGTAAGTACTTGTAGAGGTGTAACAAAGTCCGCAATGGAAGAGATCCGCATCAGATTTAGTACGAATGAAGCCGAACAGTTTGGGTGTAGTGTTTAACGTGTTATTAATAAACAGCTTGAAAATAACACAGAGTTATGACTACGACACTCCTGAAGACCACCCGAGGTGGTTGAAACGTAGAGTATTACAACTTGCTCCCAACGTTGTGTTACTCTCATTCTGTTTGTCAAAATCTGTGACGGCTTAAATCGTGCAGCAAAAGATCTATGATGTCGCTCCTGGAATTTATCACATTAAACTAAAACTTTACTTGATTCTGATATAGACCACACATAGAAGCAACAGCCTCACTCCCGAATTCAATTACCAGCCAGGAAACAGGGGAATAGATTATATACGAGCTGCGTGGCAGATACCTGGCTGCTTTTCATTCACACACAAACTTCTCTCACAATGCAGTAATGCGAGTCCTGATCAGTTGACCTAAATGTTTCAACACTGCACACCACCCTGCTCTACGTAACACTTCTTTAGCCAAGTAGTTGTCCCATTAAGTTTTTTGCACTGTCTTTTGTCAGAAGGAGCATACTTACAGGACGTCCTGTTTAGGAATTTATGCTGTTTACGCCACTTTTCAAGGTGATTACAGGTAGCGGAAAGTAATTAAACCTGAACGGAATAGGAACAGACACAGGAAATTTCATTGCCTTGTTTTTCGGGGACACGAGGGATTATTTTAAGTGGAAAACTTTTGCGGAGATTTCGTAAGCCGCTACACTTCTCGATGGGCGTCACCCGCCAAGACGGCAGTTGCCTGTCACTATATAAT
This sequence comes from Paragonimus westermani, assembly GCA_008508345.1. Taxonomy (NCBI): domain Eukaryota; kingdom Metazoa; phylum Platyhelminthes; class Trematoda; order Plagiorchiida; family Troglotrematidae; genus Paragonimus; species Paragonimus westermani. The sequence continues at coordinate 118,387 of QNGE01000817.1, read as the reverse complement.
ATATTTCTGTGTCTAATTGCGTTTCTTTCGTGCCTGCCAACAACTTGCAAAAATCAATTATATTTGAACCCACTCACCACGGGACAAACTTAAAAATGCATTTTAAGAGGCACGTGCTCTGACCGTGTTGAGCACGTATTGCGTAAATGTTGCATGGTGCGATCGCGTGAAGGATGAACAGATTGACATGAAATTACTGGGCTGACTATGTCATCTAGCTAAATGATGAAATTGTCGGCGATTGAGCACCCATATTTTGTAGTGTGGTTTCCTGTTTGATGTGTGAATTCGGAGAGTGAATGGTTTTGGCTGTTTGCCTATGTTTAGTTCTCCACTGCTTCAAGAAATGTTCAACGAATGTATATGTCAAAACAACATCAAACACTCCTGCAAACCATTCTTTTTTCTTACTTGTACCCACATGGCACCAAAACTTCCACATACCGTATGACAACCTGACAATGGGTGGGTGGACCAAACGACCAATTATTCACGTTCCCCGATTATGACGGTTACATCTATATTGCTGCTAACGGGGTCATATAATCACAGTGCATACTCATTCGGAATGAATGAATCGATTTCTCATTGATGTTGCAATTCTTATTCATAGCAATTCGCAAGTGGACTTCTGTCAGGCCAAACCACACCGCCATATCAGTTCATCTTCGACGTACTCACGGGATGACCATATCATCTATCGGTTTACCAAACACGATTAAGGATTTTGAAACTAACTTTTTCCAATGACTCCGGGTTAAATGGTGCACAGCTGCTTTTACCTATATTGGTCTCCTGTGTGTCACATTGTGGTGGATTGTCAGGTCGGGGGTGCGAGTTTTCGNACGGAAACCTGGGGGTGCTGCGGGTTGGAATTACGAGAGAGCGCGCGTTGCATGTGACTGGCGATTTGGACAATAAAGATTCTGCTTTATTGGACGCCTTCTCGCTACAACATGTATCTTGGGAAGCAAGCACACAGCCTCTGAGCAAGCATCAAACGTTCAACAGAAAAGGGAATGCAACGGTTACGAGTTAATAGGGGTTATATACTTAATTCCAAATCTTCAAAAAGATCATCAACTTACCACGGACATCGATTTGATTTCATCGATTTCCATCATCTTCATCTTACGGTATATTTTTAGTCCATACTTTCCATCACTGCACTCATCGACTTAAATCAAACCTTATCACACGTACACTTACGTTTTCAACAAAACCCAAGCGTAAGTAATTATTTGCTCATATCCGGTCATACGGTTCATGAGTTAATCCATACATAGTTACAGTTTAACACAAATCCAGTTTCTTTCTTGTGTGGATTGGCTAAAGCTGTGCAGGTTTTTGTTCCCGACTGTGATTGTCCACCACATTCCTGACTGATTTGTTTTTGCATAACTTAAGTTCACTGTATAAATGTGCTTTATTTCACTGAATATTCTAAGATTTTGAAGACACAAAGTGAGTGGTAGGTATGAGTTGAGAACCTATGATAAACAGGAGTATCTCAGAGAACACTTGCTTGCCAAAAAACTAGGCAGAAAAGAGAGTTCATACTCCTAAGTCGAACGATCGTTCATCCACACATTCATATACACTTTAGTGTGCTCTCAGTCGCTCGTGGATGTATGGTCTTCACGTGTCTGGTAGTCATTCGTTCCTGTCTCTTCGTTCTGGCATAGACAGAAGTCTGTAGTTCGATATTTCCTTGAGGTGTGCTTATTATCGCTGACCTTACAAGTACTGCTGTACTACGAACTTCCTAGCAATGTGAGCAACTTATGGTCTGAATGTCTGATCATTTCCGTGCACGATGTCTGTTTGTCATCACTAAAAGAGATTAAAATGACAAGTTAAGCGCCTTCAAATCTGAAAATTTTTGAACTCATAGTACTGAAATGTCTGAAACAATAATTCGTCTCAGCAGGTTTATTCGTGACTTTCACCCTTGGAATTGTTTGACTATTTCGCATTCACATATAGTGTGACTGGAGCAGTTCCGTATTGACCTGGACAAATAAAGCCGCGAACAAATAAACCGCACGCGTTTGTGTATTTATTAGCAGCTTACGTTCAAGCCTCACCCATTGTAAGGCCTGTTCAAAAAAAGCTGACTACATACATTTTCTGTCTGTCTGACATGTTCTGCAACGTGAACAATTGTTGAGAAGTCATTAGCAACTCTGAGCATGTTACATAATGGATAGTCTTTACGGTTCACGTGCTTGAAGGTAGGTAGATAATAAGCTGGTTGAAACCAGTAGAAGCACGTACCTGCAAATGACTCATGTTCGTTGAGTGTGCTAACTACTGACTATGTTCACTTTTGTATGCGTATGCATCTCTGATTTGACGAATCTGCAGTCACTCTATGGATTTGATCAACTACTGGAAATACAAACGTGATTGAAAGAAGTGATGTAATGGTTCAATTGACGTAGAGGTTTGCTTCTTTCTGACTGTTCTACAGTGCTTTCTGTGTTTGTGCTGTCCAATTTTGAGACGGCAAACACGATTGCAGTACTTGCATGTGAGTCCGTGAATCAAACGTCACGGTGGTGTGCTCACTTCAGAGGGATCCGCTGAGAACTCAGTCATTTCTCACTTGTCTTACAAGACATAGTCATCATAACTTTGTTTTTAAATTAACAGCGAACTGAGGAAAAATGTTCATTTCCTCGTAAACGATGTTCAGAAAACTTTTCTGCTGTGTATTGTGCCCAGGTCCCACTACTATACAGGAGCTGATGGTGATGGACGGAATTATGTTAGTTTACACTCTTTTTTGGATTTGGTTCATTGTCGCAGTTCTCTTTACGATTTGCTGTTGAACCTGCGTGTTAGGAAATTGAGTGCAGGATATAATGAGCCCGAGTATCGGTGAAAGTCATCATCAGCTCTAGAACTGAATTACCGATGTAAATGTCATCTACGCCAGTGACACCGTAGTCAGTGAAATGTGTTTTGCGCAGACAGTCAGATGCCGTTGAGCGCGAGTTCATTCACTTGTAATCGAACGCCTGTGGCAGGGCTTCATACAGAGTTATGGGAAATCCATACAACGTGGTACCATTTCATCGATTTCTTCCGGCTCAGCATGAGACACAACGGAGGGTCACGGAATAAGTCAAGGTGTTAGCAAACGACCATGAGGGGTTGTGCTTTTACAGTACCCTTATCTCATCACACTAGACACATTAACTTACCCGGAAGTTCAGCATCACAAGATAAAATACATTTGACGAATTTGCTAGAACACAGGTAGTTGAGACCGAACCTGATTCTCTCAGTCTGTTTGAGCAATATACCATCCAATGTTTGGGAACGCTAACGGCAATCTCAAGTTTTTCTCCGTTAAATGATCGTTTCAAGCAGGCCTGTGAAAAAGTCCACGAGAACACAATCTCGGAAGGTGAACGGCGATAGGTTTTATCAGTCTATTAACCGATAGTTGATTCATAAGGTAAGAAATCAGTTATTGCAAGACGTTAAGGTCTTGTTCTGACCATTCACATAGCTGAAACATTTGATTTGGATGGGCACCCAGGCCAGAGCAACGAAAAGATAACATACTACTTGGAGTTGATCAGTACCAGCAGCCCACTATGATAATGCTAGTTGTGTGACTACTTCTGGTCCCAGAGGACAGGATGATAGCTTTCCTTATTAAACCTAGAATCTGTGAGATTCGACAAACTAGAATTTTTGTATGAAAAACATCAAAGCTATTAATCGGAACAATCGGGTGATCTATTCTCAAAACGTGTTTCACAATCAAGGAAGTCTCTCCAACATGTATTGTATCATCGCATTCACCAATCACATGTGAAGATTCTCAACTTCCCACTCTCGTAGGCTCTGTTTTGTTCTGATGAGGAATGCAGCACTGCGACTAGAATAAAGCTAGCAAGTTAAGAGAGAAGCAGAACACTTAAGAAAAACCTACGGTCAGAATGATGGAGGTTAAAATTTCCAGTGAAAACACGGCGGTTTGACGAACGCCAGTGCCATCTAAAGAAAGAAGATTGGTCAGAAGCTAATCAAGATCAGTGGTACATTGAACATTTCTATTAAGCAACGTTCTTCGATCAGACAGCAAGCTATGTCCACTACCAACAGTCTAACGATAGTATTAATCATACTTTACTTGTACCGATTTTATTTGCGTGACAAAAATCTCGGTGAGCTAGACTCACATCATCTCATTTTAGCTCGTACAGTTAAGTTAGTTTTGTTCAGTAGACGATTTCAATACAAGTTTACTGACTAGTTTACAATTTGCATTCCGCAGTACAGTTATCGTAAGAAAACAGCGGATAAAATGCAACTGCACAGTAATCACGTTTCAAATCAGATGATAGTTTGACTTACATCGATCGTTATGTGATAACGTTTGAGGGATATGCAGTGATTCGGTTTTTCCTTCAACTTGTCCGTTTAGCGTAGTTTTGTAGATAACGCTTATCTGATACGAATAGCAATGTGTTTTTTCGACAGCCATTAACCAAAATTAGATCCTTCGAATATTTCCTCACGTTTGAAACTACAGGGCAGCAGCCATCGATCTGATCGTGTGATATGACGTTCGTACCATACCTTGATTATGGATCATGGTTGCAAATGAGGAGGCCCAAAAGTACTGGCTGTTCAGTGTAATCTTGTGATAGATAGAATTCAGTGATATTGTCATTTGATGTTAATATTAATAACTGAAATCTTGACTGTACAACTTCTGAAAAACTACGTGACCAATTAAAATTGTCTTGGCGAAAATCAATTTATCACACACATGGCTTGTATGTAGATCTCAAGTGTAGGTATAAGTGGAAACTTGACATTCCTTCGTGATTAAAGTTCTATTCGCCAACAGTAGACCCCGTTGAATGTCCATTGCTAATTCGACGACTTCGTTATCGGCACACTTTGATTTAACATAGAGTACTCTCTGTATATAGAAAAGAACAAGGTTTTGACGGACAGTTTCTATCAGTACCTACCTCGCTGGGTTCTGACACACACAGGAATCGAAACACACTATTTGTCAATAAGCGCCGAAATGCCAGGTGACCACACGTCGATGGAGCAGACGTTTATCCGATAGGCCACTGAATCGAAAGCACTTCCTTTATAGACTAAACTTGTTCGGCCTGCAAACTGCTGCTGAAAAACCCAAGCAATTGTCCACTGTTTTGTTGGTGATTAATTGGATCATTCATTCGTAAAACTCTTGTCTGCACCTTCTGGAGCCATGTTGAATGCTTTGCAGTTCTTGTGGACCTACAGCCAAAGGATGTTCAGTTCTGGTCTACGTAAAAGGGAACATGTCACCCAAAGCAAGCAGCAAGACATCCCAATAATCCATTGCGACACAGAAAGACAATGACTGTAGCTAAAATAGATGAAAGTCTGCAGTCTAGTGGAATGTGACGGTAAGATTTGACCGCTTTCTGGACTCAGTGAAAAACAACTTTGAATCCGCGTCTGCTTGCAAAAACCTATTACGCAACTAAAGGGAAGAAAATAAGGTTGGGACCGTCAACAAATTAATCAGTAATTTCATCTAACATTTTCTTGAGTAATAGAGGTTACACTGGATAATTAATCCTAAGTCTGAATAGATACAGGGAGCTTGGCACTAAAGTCTGACGTTGCTTCCATAGAAACAAACCAAAGACGTATTTGTTTACTGATGGAATCCGTTTTCCACTGCTGAATATATTTTGTTACCTCATCTTTCACAATCGAGCTTTACTAGTAGAATATAAGTTGAACGGCAGGGTAAACGGACACCAATCGAACAGTGACCCCAGTTGATATTGGCGTTCTGTCCAAGTCCGACCAAAACTTCTTGATTGTACTATCCACTTTTGAGTCATCGGACATTGTGAATCATCATTACTATTCTATGCTAAGGGCAGCCAAATCTGCTGAATTGTGGGATATCCGATGAGTAAGAAAATCGACAAACGCAGACTGCGTCATGTGTGTGCTCACGGTTACACAGCTATTGTCCTGGATTTCCAGTTTCATCTAGTGCCGATCAGGGAAGTTTATGCGTCAACACAGATTTTTTCTGATTGCAGAGGTCTGGGTTTTGCAAGCGAATATTACTGGCCTCCATAAAGCCCAACTAACCGATTCTAATCACTCTGTCAGTAGGCAGTATGCCAAGAAATTGAAGTAAAATACCGAGCTTCTGAATGTTGACCACTGCTGAAACCACTGGTATATTAATGCTAACTTCTATACTCAGAAGATGTCCATGCGAAGACAACTTTTCTAACCCAAAATCAATCGCGGTCACAATCGGAAACAGAGTTTACGTAACTGTGAGCAAACACGTGACGTGTAGTCTCTATTGTTCGACTTCCATAGTCATGTGACCATTTTTATTATCACTGTGCGATGGATGACAAAGTTGGAGGCATGATGAATCCAACAAATAAGAATATCTCGGTGTGGTTATGGGATATGATTGAATTCCAGAGCGGGAGGAGTATGATAACATGGGCGACCAGACAAGCCACCACTTAAAGAAATCGAGACGACGGGCGAGAAATGGCGAGCAAAAACCCACGAAAGGGAGCGTCAGCCACATACAGAAAACCAGGCAGAAGCCCACACGAGGTGTAAGTAGGAATCATCGCTGCAGTGTGGACTGGAATTCCGGCTCACAAACGTCAGCATGCAAGTGGCGTGGGAAAGAGCGAGCTGGACAACACAGGTCGTGCTTTATTGAATGGCCTATGCTACAGAACGACGTGTCATGAATCCCTCACACCATTCGACACCGCCGATGAATTTGCCCATACCTAGCTGAGCAGCAAATTATTTGGCCCTCGTCACCAGTACGTATGCGGATTCATTTTCAGGGATAAACATCTTCCAAAATCGAAGAAGGGCATCCCGATCGGGTTCCTGATGGATACAGCGTTTTTTTATATTCTTCCTCCAATCCGACTGTTTCACCTTCTAGAATAAAAAGTGAACTGACTGGAAAGTTTGTGAGAATGCGACAGCTACCATCAACTGCGAGTGGTGTTCAGTCTGCATAAAATCAAAAACCCCACTACTCATCGGTAATCAAAATGGCTCTCAGCAGGTTAATAACGACCGCATCAAACACTATGTCATTGACTTCGCAGAAGATGGCCTCCTGAAAGCGTGACCTTAGTCGAAATCCTGGCCCTGGCAAAGATATACACTATCGATGAATTTTAACGAAAGAACGACTTAAGTCTATTGATTTATCCGGAGTAGGCTGACTGAAACTTTCTATGGGAATTCGAAAGCTGCAGTAAATTGTGAGTAGCGCTCACTTTTTAAGAACTTCCTATATTACCTTCATGTGGCCTCTCCCATCAGGTGTACTTCTTCGAACTAGCACAATAATCTAACCTCATCTATCTTCTGTCCTGACAAATATTAACCAAAATATTCCTCACTACCTACCGATATTTCACATCTCTTGAAAGACGGATCACTAACGAAATCGAGGGACTTAAAAATTACCTAGAAGCATTGGGTCAATTCTCAGCGTATGATTGACACCTTAGGAGGGACCCATCCCTCACTCACAACAACCTCCGTACATTGGGTAATCCATTAACACAGCATCTTTTACCCTGTAAGAATCAACGGGTAACGGATGTGTCGGGACCTAGAATGTGAATTACGTAAAATACTATAAAAGAATCCTTTGCAGCTAGGAAATTCTCACAACTTGGAGGTCATGGCTGAATAGGTTGAAACTATCAAACACTATCCTGGTTCTGGTCAACGCAAAACCGAAGACCCATGACCAATGAAAATTAGCAAACCTGTGATTTGTTTCTTGTGTCACGGGAACGGTGTCACATTTCATTTTCACCATTTGCGTCCCTGTCACAGGACCATAAACTGTCTGTCACGAGTGTCAACTGAACACTTAACACTAAGCTGCACAGAGATGGATTTAGGCAAAACTGTGAATTCATTTTATACTCGACCTGACTGTAAAAAGCAACCACATTTTCAGTTGTGATAATCATTCTCACTAACCGGGATTACTAGAACGGCGATCTGTTGTAGACAGTTCAACTAACTGGGATTTCAGTCAAACCAGTTGAATTTTGCTTTTTGGGACAATACTCACAACTCTCATTAGACTCTTGTGAGTCCAGTAAAATCAAACAAACATCTTACCAATCATCTCTAACTAATCGTTCAACCGCAGCCTTGTGTAATTTATGTTCAAATAGTTCGAATGAAATGATAAGAGGCCCAACAACGGTTCTGCTAACTCCAATCGGTCACAACAAGTGTGAGTTTGCTGGCGTTGCGGTTAACAAATTAATTTCACACACACACGAGAGTTCGGGATGGAAATTGAGGTTGGGACAGAGATATGCATTACTGATAATCTCTAATATAAGAGAAACCCGAGACTAGTGTTTTCTTATGAAGTGGACAGGCCGACAGTTATATATGAATACAAGGACTTTTTTATCGAATATGGGTAGTATTCAACTTGAAATACTCAAAATCCTTGAAAGTTAATGCGAATGTCCTATTCCTCAAAAGCAAAATTAACTTCTTTGTTTCTACATCCGAATGATGGAAATGTTTAACCAGACGGTAAGATCAATATTGATCCGACTCATAGTTTTCGAAGAAAATGCTCCTGTTTGTTGATGTTCACTCTTAGACCCAAGCTTTGGACTGGTTCAGTCGTTAACGAATTTTACCGGGTAGAAATAATGAGACAGACAATGATAGCCGGTGCCCTGCACTCAACTGCTTTTCTGATACAGAATTTGTTAAAATCGCTGTAGCAGCGATGCTGAAGTTACGAATGAATCTCGCTACTTCGGAGTTTCTGCAGAGTGACATTGGTGATTATGGCAACGATATCAGCGGACTAACCCTGAAACCAGGAAAACTCCGATTAGAAGAATGCTGTAGTGTTTTTCCTCTTGAAACGGTCAAGTCACCACTAATATGAGGATGATTTTCAGCTCGAGAACTGGTAGGTAGAAAAAAGACGAACTCGACAGCTGTAAATGTATCAGGTACTAAAACTGTACTTAATGACTTGTACTTTACTCAGAAAGGACGACCAAGTCTCCTTGGCCAGCACGGAAATTGACAAGCTGAAGAATCATCTTAGTTCACTTTCGCTCACTCCCAGCCTTCCTTTAGGTCAACTGGATAAATGACGTTCTGGCTTGTTTCAGACTCGGGGCTAATATCTGACCTGCTAAAAGTGTAGCCCCAGGTTGCACGAAGTCAACAAATGCTCACTGGATTTCAAACTGCAAGTTACAAGGTGAGCGTTTGTTCGACTTGTAGATATGATGGTTTGCAATGCACAAAAATAGATTAGAAATGGATCTAGTGTTGTTTGCCTGTGTATAATAGTCTAGAATCTATTTATCAATCTTCACTCTGACAAACAGACGCAAAATATGCACGAACCGGCTAACTGGCGGCATCTGTCGAATCACTATGCAAAAGCCTACTTTTCAGATTTCTGTCAGCCACTCGGTGATGCTAGTGTGTCCGAGTGATAAACTACAGCTAACGACATATCACTGAAGCCAACAGTCAGTACTCGGTGTTGAACCGTCGTTCATTTCGCGCCAGACTTTTCATTTTACATGTTGTCAGCTAGCCTACAGATTCATGTTGTACTCCACAGATGATTGTACTGTCGATCATCACATACCATGAACATGAGGGAATCCCGCTGTTATCGTGGGGTTCCATGTGATACAAAGCTCCCTGTCTGGTGATTCCTTTTTTCCAAATGGCTTGCCTAGTAAGACTGTCGGTGAGGTAAGTTTGCATGAATCCTATTGATTTGTGCACCGTGAAGGTGGCAGTGCATTTGGCTCCGTTACAGAGTGTCAATGTGGCGGAATTTTAACGGTAGTCACCTCGGCTTGTTTGTATCCGAAGTAGGAGTGTCGCAAAAATGTCTATCTGTAGATGCTGGTAGCTCAACGTAAGCTTCACAGGTATTTTCTCAGACCAACTTGCTTAGTGAGGTTGTTTCTATCGCTGACGATTTTATGGTACCTGGGAATCGTTTTGGTTCCGGATCAAACAAAAAGCTTTTTCGTCATCAGCAACAGTGACTGACTAAGGTGCTGATTACATCTGGATTGTATTAATGGTTCAAATGACCCGATGGACTGCATAAACCTCTCCTATAGATCTACACAACTCCTAACAACACTTACATGTTATTAATTTCAGGTTATCGTATGGGTTGCACTGTACTTGTGTTATCCATTGTGCCCGATGGTCTTGCGTGTAGACAGGACAGTAGTAGTAGTAGTAGTAGTAGTAGTAGTAGTAGTAGTAGTAGTAGTGTAAAATAGAATACACACAACTAATTCGATAAAGCAAGGTGAGGACAGCAAATAATGCTTGTGCTTGCGTATTCTCAGACCCAAACTCCAAATAAGCAGGCACCCTCGGGTCTATGGCAAAGTGATCACTTTAGAAGGATGTATTATATGAATACTATGTGCCTGGTGAACATCTGTGTTGATCAATACCTACGATAAAAACTGATTTCGATCAGGTATTCTGAGGTATTTACTGCACTGTGTTGTCAGAATCAGCTTGGATATTAGAAGAGCACAGGAGAAGCACTTGAGACAGCTGGACATTGCATGTCCGCGTGTGTGATGCTCACAGTGTTTTGCCGACGTAACTAACCTTTACCGTTGACGACGGTGAATCGTACATCTAACGGCAAACTCTGGAACCAAGCCGCATATCCGATTCAAACGAGCAAAATTTAAGTTTTAATCTCCATATCTTCTCCACGTAGAGAGAAAGCCTCTCTAAATTTCCAAATATTTCCTGACCCGCATAAACCTGTAAGGTCAGAACAGAGAATAAAATTGTTAGTTTTCTTCATAACGGGACCTCAGAATCGTCATATCTCAACCCAGTTATCTGCTCAACCCACTGTGCTACATGGAATCTACCAAACCGTCCAGCCTCCACCAACGCCAGTACTACTCGTTGAACTGATTATAAATATGCTGCTTCATAACGTAGTTGGTTGAATGTTTGCTGCATTTAGAAAACAGTTTGTCTCTCTGTTCTTAGTCCAAATAAAAAATTGATTGTTCGTAATTGGGCTCTTTTAAACTATCAAACCAGCCACAATACTCACCCGTGAACGCGTTTCACCGAGTACAAATTTTCAAAAGTTGGTCCAACATCTAAATATTGGTTGATGATTCCGTGTGTAATTTATTCCTTGACACTGAGTTGACTACTCTAGTTGCTTATTTGGCGAAGAACCCGTACGATCCCTTTTGACAAAGAGAACTTGTTTGTGGTGATCAGTTCACGGACTAGTCTTTAAATTTGCTCTAATTGTGAATCCCATCGCCACAACTTGGCACATAAATGTGGAGTCAAACTGACGAAAGGTAACAACGATTGTCACAGTTTGCGATCGCTTACGTTAATGGCTACCTTACCAGATCATCCGACTAATAAGTTTCACATGTAATACACCCGTTAGATATTCGGGACTGTTATAAAACTGGATTGGAGTGAGCCCCTGGTTGGAGAACGTTCAATGGTATGCAACTTTACCATGGCTTTTCAAAGTTTGACCAGACTTCCCTGAAGCAACCATGTTGAACTCTGCGCTGTTAACCTCACAAGAGACAAAACTGACTTTTTCTATGTAAAGACTCAGTCACTCATAAGTGATGCTCGCACCACTTCGAGGGCAGACACAGTAACTGTTGTGCCAACTTCACTCGATGGCCCAGTGACTAGGATTTCTGTTCGAGTGGATATCACAGAAGTCATTAAATTGATGAGCGATATTCAGACTACTCGTGGGTAATCTAGACACAATTCTCAAGCGAATGTGGTTGAGCGTTTGCAAGCGATAAATCAGTCGTACCCACTGTGAGCTCAGTGACTGAGTGGTCAGGAGGGTTGCCGCATGAAATCGTGGTCGGTGTTCAAACGCCGGTCAGGCCAAGGAGCTTGTTGAAATGTTTGAGTGAATTCGACAGCTACGATCAGTTGCATGTGATGATCAATTTATCTTAAACAAAATCCCCCACTATTCACCAGCACACAATAACTTGTCGTTCAACTTGACATACAGTCGGAGTTGAGGCAATGTCTTCAAAGACAGACTGGCTCATATTAACTGTTTACGAGACTCATTCAGCGGCATCCGTTTTAGACTGCATGAAAATATTGTGAACTAACGTGGTAACCTGGCTGTGATAAACAGCAATTACCCTAGGATTACAAAAATGTTTCCGTATGCTTCTTTCACGGTAAAAGCGTGACATATTGACGAAGACTGTAAATTATCGGCAGATTCATCAGAGCTCATGACAGACCTCTTACTCTGCGGTACGCAAAACTGGTGTGGTGCGTTTATGTACGCTCATTGTAAGGCGAGAGTAGACACCATGGAAATGCTAGAATTATGCGTACTTAATGAAACGGGAGCACAATAATTGCTTGTTTGAACCGCTCTACTTAAGCGAGGTAGCTTATGTGTTTCAAGTGGAAGCAGTTCATCTTGTCCACAAGATCAATAACACATGGTTTATCAAACAACGCTATTCTCTCTTACAACTGACTGTTCGCCCCTCCGTACGCAAACAACTGTGCCATCACAGTCCACAAAGAATTTAATTACACGGTTCTTTCCCCCAATAAACAACTCCTACATGGGGAAGCAAAACAAGTGTGTTCGATTGAGATGTTTCCCGTTTTGAGGAAGGCATTTCGCCTTGTGAGATCCAATTGATCTGAGCGGGGGGACATAGTGAGTAGGACAGAGCTACTCCAGTGTAGCTGTCTAATTAGTCACGCGTGTATTTGACACCGGAATATCATCAAAACTATTATCAGTGAGTCAAAAACTACTAACCCTCTATTAATAATTATGATGTCGAGTGAACAGTGCGTGTAGCGCGAAGCCTGCTGTAAAGATTACTTAATGATTATGCATTGATGAAGAATCACACGTTGATGCAAACGACAACACTATTTACACGCTGGTTCACGTCAGCCTGTTCATTACCTAGTATCATAAGGTCTAGTCCTGATAAACGAAAAACTGTTTTGTGGTGATGTTCTGGCTGGTTTACATACCCTCTAAATGAAGTCTTTGAGGAGAGTGGTGAAGTTCATTGACTAGGTAAAACATCATTGAGTCATTTACCGCTCTCCATGTAAGTCAGCCGGACAGACTATTGACTGACTACCGATGAATTTATTGATCTCCAGATATTAACCGTTCTTGATTCTACAGTTACTCTTTTTTACAGGATTTCTGAGACGTTTTAGAAATCTCTTGTCAACCAGCCTTGGACGATCAGCGACACTGTTTTCAAATTCACGCAGACAGCTGTGAAGCAGAAATCACCCCCATTAACATGTTCGGGATGTAATTAGGGGTGAAGTTACTAGGCCAGAGGTATGGTAATTTATGTGAGTCTGCCGGTAATGTATCACTTATACATTCTGCATAGTTACCAGTGGCAGAGTGAGGACATAAAATCAAACCGATCCGTTAAGAAGTATGCTGATTAAAATGCCAGTGATTCCAAACAGTGAAGTTAGAATGTATGTGCAATAGAATGCGCCATCCATCAAGTGACTCATTCCACTAGTTACTAATGTAAACCGGCTTTTTAAGTCGCCCATACCAATTTGGGTTTAGACGGTTTTCGGGAGATAAGTGATCGGTGAATCAAATTACTTAACGGATTTGGTTATTCTTTCTTCCACCATAGTTCCATACATCTTTACTATACTGAGGTTACCAACTAAAAAGTGACTTCGTACATTGTATTCGTAAACATGACCAACCATCGAATCATCTACTTACTCAGTTGATGCTTTCTTTTAAGACCTATATATCAATCATTATGAAGAGGTGTGTAGGCAGTTATTTACAGTGACATTTAGTGAAATATTGGGCAACTGTTTCAACCTAATTTTGTCTTATCAAAACTACATACATAGCGGAATCGAACCCACGATTTGTAAGTGTTAAGAACATGACCAAGATATGGCCACTAACTCACAAGATTGTGTTCAATGTGATGTATACAAATCACTTGAATTAACAACCTTAACCGTTAAAGCTTCTTTCCCGCTACGTTGAAAATTAGTAGGTGTTTTGTAGCTGGTAAGCGGACTAATTTGATGTGTCTAGACTGCCATTCCAGTGATTACTCACAAGTCGATGTGTAGATTTTTCGATATATGTATTGCTGGCGAAGTAACTACTTTCAAACTGCTGTACTTCACATTGCTAGTGATTACTAGAAAAAGCTGTTTACAAAAAAGCTAGCTGACCATCCAACTAACTAACTAACTCAGGTCGAGACTGTGGTGAATGATTCTGATTAACAGCCTAACCAAAAATTGTCGTTCCATTTCAGTTTATAGGGAAATGAAATGCAAGCGTTAAAATCAGTATTATAAACGATTTCTTATAGGTTGTACTCAGTTTTCCAATTCTAATCGGTTTCAAGTGAAATAAGAAATAACTATTTCATGGGTGACTGAGTGACTAATGGATTTCTCAATTTCAGATTAACAGAAGACAGTGAGCTTGTCCTAAAATCAAGTGAACCCAACACAAATAGTCCCCTATTGTCAGCTTTGATGTTCGTCACCATTTGATTTGTCAACCAGACAGTTAGTGATATATGACTTTTCCTATATGACTGTGATGGAAGCAATACCTTCAGTTAATTCCCCTGTCTCTCAAAACAGACATATCTTTCCAGATTCGAAAATCCGACAGACTAATAGATAACACACAACATACATGTTGGATTCGGTTCATCATCAGATTAGAAGAAAAATCGCTGATTACATTCTTTTGAGTATCAGATTTGGAACACGAAGACCCTGGGCTAACGGATGATCGTGCATATGCCACTCGCAACACGGGAGTGGAGACCTTCGGGAGAAGAACAAGACAGTTATTGGAGCTGGGAAAAATCCCAACTGATGTGCATAAAGAATTGATGCTCATTTCCACATATTTTTTATACTCCAAATCAGCATTGTCGAGATTGGTGATCCAGACAACCGGACAATACAGTACCTCTTTCTGATCATCCTCATCATGGACGATATTTCGTTCTGCTGTATTAAAATTCATAAACCCCGGTGTATACGTGAATGAGAAGTGAAGGGAGCCTTTCATTCTTAAAAAACCTTACATAGCAACACATGTGATACATTATATATATATATATATGCATATGCATAATCAGTGGTTCGACAGATAATTGCCTTCGACGAAGCTGAAACCGCTGGCAGGAACGATTCGACCAAACATGACAAGTACTTTACCAGCTGAGCAGCGATGCCAGGCCGGCAGCTCAGGAACGTCACATTTGGGAGCAGTCACCCACTCACTCCATTGCCTCGTATGGAATACAACATATGATGCAAAGACTCGACTGCCATGACAGCATTTATCACGCACTCTATCACAACGGCTACTGAACACTGAGTTATGCCATACCATGTATCAGTGATAGTAATTCGTGTCCAAAAGTTGCGTTGATGAAGTTCAGAATGAACCGTTTGAGAGATCGTGTTTGGGTAGCTCATGTTTCATATCATTTGTTAGATTGCATATGCGACAGTGGATCGGATAGGTAGCTGAGTGCGGAATGTCTGAGCTCCTAGTGTAACTTCCGGTCTCAGCTGGTGAGACGCTTGATAAATTTGTGTTCGTTGTTTTCATCGCTGGTTCCCGTTCAGCCGAACCCCAGATTTTTCCATAATCAGGCCTCATCTAAGTGGCACGTGCCAACAAATCAATATAACTTTTACCGCACTGGTTCGTCCACTTTGCTTATTCCATAGCCAAACAATGGCAGTATTCACACCGATGAGTGCGATTGGCCAGTATTTCCTAGAAATTCTTCAATCAAGCATAGTCTGTCACACTTGACGTACTAATGCCCGTTTGCAGTTTTCTTTGTAAGGCGTATGACCTAGGGACAGAGCAGAGAATGCATAGCATGGCAGACAGTATGTTAAAATTGTTAAAGCCCCAAGTAAATTTATTTTGTCTCAGGGTTTGATTGGGTGAGTGAGTGGGCTCATCCGATACGTACTACCAAACTCATCACGGCGTACCGTTGAGATTAACCTACAGTCGGTTCCATAGTGTTTATAGAATCGCTTAATATGCTGTTAAAATTGTGAGTAGATCTTTGCAGTTTATTTCGTGGGAGATTGACTAATAATATCTTTTAATGCAAAAGGGTGTTTGTATCTCAAAGTTGTTTGTTGTGATGTAAAATGACAGAAAAGATCGGTACTCGCCCGCCTCAGCTCCTGATGGGTGGGTTTCACAGCTGCAGACATTGCTGTTGTTCTGATTGTACGGCCGAAATAACCTATTTTTATCAAAAATATTTGAATATTTGAATTCAAGTCGATAACAATCATGTTGTGTCGATTGTTTTATGCTTTCATTCGCGTTACACATCTATTAGGGTTGATGAAGAGAGGATGAAGGTTGGAATTTGCCGAGTTACATCAAGTTTCTTTTCGTTTAATGTTCCAGAAAGCAATCGTTTTTTTCTTAAGTAGACAAATAACACAGTGTATTGTTTAAGTATAGAGGTCTCGGATTACTTTTCGTTGGGGATCGAACAAGGCTGAAGAAGTTGGTCGAACACGAAGTGATTTAACAGATTTTTTATTCTGTTGACAGAAGCTGCCGCAAAATCTGAAAATGTATGGACAGGTGAAGTGGATTGTACTCACCTGCTAAGAAAGCTGTCAAAGATTTCGAAGAACTCAACTGTAATTTCAACGGAACAGCGAAAAATCTTTCCTCAGCTCCAGTAGAGCACTATTCCCCTGATCCATCAACCCTACTGAAAACCCAATTGTTTCTAACGAAATCATCTCGTTGAATTCCACCAGAGCAAATGGGCCTGGCAGCTTCTCATCGATCGTCCCCAAGAAATGTGCGGAATTTTTATACTAAAATTTAGTCAAATTATTCATCTAATGTCCCACACCTCGCGAAATTGCTGATTGTTAAAGAATGGCACGTATCACACCACTCACCAAGAAAGTAATGTCTAGGTTGCGTTCACAGTTTTGCGATTTTTATTACCGAAAATTTTCAAAAACTAATTCTCGTTTGATTAGAAAATCACATGAACAGTAAACACTCTGAACAGCTCGTCTATCGTCACTCAAGCTCAACCTCTGATATTGTTGCTTGCTCAGTTCATTCCGTTCTGGCATCACTCAGTGGAAAGTTTAGAGCTGTTCACGTACACTTTCAAGATCACGGCGACGAGTTTGGAAACAAGAGTAGGAAGTGGTGCTACTTCACATTTTCACTGAATTCAAACCTCGTCGACCGTCCATGTGATTAACTTACGAATGAAAACCAGTCCGCCCAATTCAGTCGTCCAAACCTTTCGCTCCACAGCACCGACTCCAGCGTTCCACAAGGTACGCTCCTCTTTTCACTCCTATGTACACTCTATATCGCATGCATACTAGTTAAATATCACACTTTTGTGATCGAATATACAGTTGACGTGGTGCTACGCATTCACCAACCATGCTGGCTAGATTATGGCAATCTCTATCGCAACTCATCAACGGGTCTATGGGAATCCGATAGTTGCAATCAATTATTGAGGATGTTCAATTAATATGAAACTGACATTTGTTTCCCCCTATGAACATGTATCACTATGGCAACTTTTCAATTCGCCTTCATTTCTGTATGTATATAATGATCATCCACCTCGAATTCTCTCTGTTGAATGTCTGGAGATTGTGTCGATTAACAACAGGAATCGATCAATTCATGAAACTGGTGTTTACACTAGTCAGAAAACACATTCCATGGCATTTGTTTGAGATCTCTTGGTTTCACATCACTCACTCGGTTAATTTATTCATCCACGTGCACTCAATCAATCAACACAATGTACTGCCATCTGTTGACGAAAGATGTAGGTGAAGTCAGTGTTGGGAGTCAAGAACGTAGGTAGCACATGAAACACATATGTGGAAAATGGACACAGGTAGCATATACTTCAACAGCAAAAACATTCATTGGTGCACGACGATAATCTCCGTATTTACCCGTGGTTACTTTAAAACCACAGTACGTGCCTCCACATGACTAATCACGTGGTAAAGAAGTTCTCTGTAAACGATTCGTTGCTTTTTATTGTTAAACATCGTTACAATGTGCGAACATTTTGCACCAAAAGTCTTTTGGGATGTATTTCTACAACCTTTACTAGGTTCAGGTACAAATATTTGTCTACACACATCCGATCTCATTCTGTTTTCCCCTGTTTGGCTCGATTTCTGCTCAAACCCAGTATTCTCATCTTTGAACTATTCACAAAAATGAGTCAGTCGTTCTTCCAACTGTTTATCAACTTCTCCACGAGGTTCATGATTTGTACTGTTATAGTGACTGGGACTGACAGTTAAGTGTTCTTCATTTGATAAAGAAGCCCGCATGTGAGAAAATAGGAATTCGCCTTGGGATTCATAGAATGTAGTATTGAAAAACAGAGGCACGCGTGCAATCGTGAGTGATCGGCATGGTGACGATGTGAAATCAGAAGCAATTCACGTTTGTAACTCTGAATTGCGTAGGTCATTCTGGTAGATGAGTGACACTCATAGCTGACCTTGAGGAAATAGAAGTGTGAAACCAACATTTCTCGAAAGAGGTTTGTGCTGATCACGTGGTTACAATTGAAAATAACGTGAGAAATGAATCTGTAGTGTTGGGTTTTGAACCCCCAAATTAAACTCGTCTACTTTGTGTTTCCTTCTTGAAGACCCGAATTGTAGTATTAGGGGAGAATGCGTTCTTCAAAGAAACACCCACCCATCTCTGATATGGACTCAGTTACTAGACATATCAGGACAGTTTGTTGGTGGATTTCACTAAACAATGCTTCATATGTGACCTGGGACAATGCCAGGGCTTTCACAAGTAAGCACAGGGACGACTGGGAGCTTCAACGGTTTCTTTTCGTCTTGAACAACAGGGCGATGTGGATAAGGTAAACTTCCGTCTGTACTTCATTCCAACAAGGGCTGGTTTGTCATGAGTAACCGTGGTATTTATTTTAGAATCATTCGGCCCAGCTGCATAAGGCATTAGGATGTACAAGCCATGACAGAGTAGGTTGCTTTGAAGCGCGAACTGTAAAAGCCACATCTGAAAAGGCATTAACCAAGACGCTGCACCACATGAAGCAGATAGAACTGATGGATGCGGTAATGTTTAAGAGAAGTTGTGCAGCCTGCACTATAGACTGTCTGAGGAACATGAGAATAGTACACAGTTCCAGTCAATTTGGGACATCAACGGTTCACCGTATCACGTCCTAGCAGTTCTTGGGACCGATTAACTAACAGTTAACGGCTTATGGCTAGTGCTACTAGCTACGCTCCGGCGAGAGAGGAGCAGGCGTTTTCCCACAACTTACATCACTGCTTACAAAATACGGGCAGATGCACTCAATCACTAATCGAAGAACCGAAACATCTGATTCACCATCGTAATTCACACAATCAGCTCGCGTTTGATGGAAGTTAGTAACGACAGAAAAAGAGGTGGACGACGAGATTCTCAATAGTTTCTCCATATGTATTTCCAGGGCAAAGATCCAGCGTGACTAGGCTCCATCAATAGGTATGATTGCTGTTGGTGTCACGCTGACGGTACTTCTCCTGTTCCTGTGACACAAATTGTGAACAATATGAACGTTGCTTGTCAGAACACATCCGAAAGCATTACCCAGTATGTCTAAGTCTCAGGTTGACGGAATCATGAAGGTTGGTGATCTTACAAGTGGCTAAGAGAGGTCACATCGTTGACATCTCTGAGTAATTTCGCCCGATCTATCGGGTTTACCGGGTCCGTGCAAAAAAGGGCGAGAGTCGGTGAGGTCACCACAAACCGTTTGAACCTGTGTGTACACGAAAACAAGTTGTAAAAATGTCGAATTTCCCGAGCTTGTCAAACAGCTGATCAAACAGAAATTGCCAGTGGGTGCATTTTAAACCATTTCGTATACTGTGAGACTGAAAACAAGTGTTATAAAGACTGAATAAACCCGACAGTACTTTAAAAAAATGTGACGTTCGAGAATGGTCTTGCAAAGACTGACAACTGTAACCAAAGTAAAACAAACCTGGCCCATACTGGGCTAATGATGACACAAACAATGGACATAGACATCCCGTGAAACTCTTCAATGAAGCTTGAGAGGAACTGAACCACATGAACATTATAAAACTAGGCAGGTCTTCCGACAAAAAAGGAATACAGTCAGATGGGAGTAAACTCTAACGTGTCGACACGTGAGTTGGAACGTTTCAGTATAGACGTAGTTGTTTTTAGTAATTAAGGTTCCCTGTTTTATTTCTTCCCAGCAATTAGTTGCTTTTTTCCCCTCATGGTTGTATGGAGGTTAAGCATCAGTGAGATGTGTGTGTGTGATGATGGAAAAATTCCGACGCTGCAGGATAACGGATACCTGGTACAATTAATCGACAGACAGTTTTAGATATCCATACACAAAGTCACCGGGGTTGCAAGGAAGAGAGCACACTTTCCAAAATGACGTGCAGATTGGTTACCGTTCATCATCATCGTAGACAGCATTACATCAATGGTCTTCATCGATGTTCAACAGACACACAACCGTGAAGGAAAGAGCAAGTCCTCGCCAGAAAAAAATAAAGCAGGGACCCTAACTACTAAAAATAGCTACGTCTATGTTCAAACGTTCAATATCAAAGTGCCTACACCTTGCAAGGAAACAACCGAGCTGTAAATGAAAGTAAGGCGTCATCAGCTGCTGCTTTCGCTGCCCCACGTCATTAAATGCAAACTTCACAGACAACTAGTTCAAACAACGAAAATATTCACGCTATGGAGTTCGATTAGCCATCTCACCTAACGTCTCAAGCCACGGCATCTGCGGATCACGTTGTCCACAGCACGGAAGACAAAACCGAGCTACAGTGGCCAATTCCTTCGTGTACGACTTAATATCTCCACACCAGATCATCTGTTCATCTCACATCTTATGCATCGGCAAAATGCTCAGGGTGATAGACAACTAGCTGAGTTCTCTCGAGACGTATAAAGGAAGAAGAGAGAAAAAACACGGCAGCGAGAGACAAAATGGCCATTTTTGTAACGATGTTGAAAAGTCGTAGGTGAGGATGAGATGATCGTATCAACAACAATGATTGAAATTCCATAACAGATGTGCGTGGACGTTTCCATTTTGCATCAGCACAACCCACTTCGTCAGTTCAACTTTCAACATCCCCAGTCCCATGGATCAAAATGTGAAAATACTTCGACATCCTGAATCGAATGACGGGTTTAAGAAGTGAAAGTCAGTAAAACGAAGGCAAAAGCTGGGATCCAGAATGACGCTGGATTTGTGAAATAAAAACTCCTAACCACGCTGCCAGTGACTTCAGAATGCCCGAGAAGTTCTGATCGTTTCTAGAAATCAGGCAACCTGAACATTTACCACAAAGGAGCACGATCGAGTTTGGTGAGGCAGATGGAGTAATAAGCTGTTCAACGACAAAGGTGCAATTCCACTCCGAACGCAGATGACCAGTGCGGACGAGCTCAATCACGGACAGAAACCAAGGTAACTGTTCACATTCGGGATTGGTCAGCTGAATAATCTCACCGAGCGGGCAAAAATTGACCACGTGAGTGGTTTTTCGCATGCAACGATAACCCCCAACCCAATACTCATTAACAAGCTTGGACAAAATGACAGCCACATGGATCTTAGAAATCGTGGATGGCAGGTCCTGAACCGTGAAGAGCTTAGCTGCGCAGACAGCGTGTTAGGCTCTTCATAACAGTACGTTTTCAGCCAGACAGATGCCTCAGTGGTGAAGACGCAAATGCCAGTGAGAGCTATGACTATCCCAACTGTTTCTATCTAGGTCTGGGCAACAGTACAGTGTCCAGTTCGCAGGTGACCCACGTTATGTATATAAACTCAACATTTTTCGACGTCTTGAAGTGCTCGTTGGCTCCGTTCTGTTCTACTAATGTGTTTCCGCAACTGCAGGAAAATTGATAGATACAATGGCTGGTAGGAAACACGAGGATTTGCTTTTTGACCAGGGTAGAGGTAACCTTGTCGTTTGTGAAAGCAAAACAAACTTTAGAAATGTGAAACAATTGGTTCCCTCGAGCAGTTTGAACAAAGCAGCTAGAACATGAAAACTGGTAGATGCAAGCATTTCGTATTGACTCATCAGTACCAAACTTACAATAACACGGGTGGGCTTTTTTATAAATAAAAAACAATCGATTTGAGCGAGTTAGAATGACATTAAGCCCAGGGAAGGGTCAGGTTCACGAACAGTTGTTTCTGAACACAGAGAGCTGGTTTGAGTCGATTAATTGCAACTGCTTCAGCGAACCGTAAGAATCTCGGGTTGGAATAGCGCAACAGGATTTTGAATGCACAAGATGGATCGGTAGCATGACCGGTGGTCAAGACGTGTCTAGCGACCGAGGAAACTGGCTGTTATGCGTTTCAGAAACATTACCATTCTCCGGTAACACGGACTTCTGTACCCATTTAGGTAAATGTTCCTTCATTCTGGAGATCAAGCATCTCTCGGTTCTGCCTATGTAACTTTCTCCGCAGTTACATACAAACTGGTAAACACAATGTGAAGCAGTTGCAATTAATCGACTCAAACCAGCTCTCTGGGTTCAGAAACAACTGTTCGTGAACCTGACCCTTCCCTGGGCTTAATGTCATTCTAACTCGCTTATTGATTTTCCACCCCTCAAATCGATTGTTTTTTTATTTATAAAAAAAGCCCACCCGTGTTATTGTAAGTTTGGTACTGATGAGTCAATACGAAATGCTTGCATCTACCAGTTTTCATGTTCTAGCTGCTTTGTTCAAAACAAGCTTTGCTGCATTATACACACCTTTCAACGCGGCACTGATAATCTTTCCAAAGGTGTCCATCAGACTATTATTTTTGAAGGGAAGTTTGATGAAGACAGCCTTTTTAGGTTCTTCCATCGTCGCTTTCAAATTTCACATTTTTCGACGCCACGAGAATTCTTTGTCTAACACCCTGTTTACCTACCCACGGCCCTAAACCAATCATTGATGAAATATTACGGCGATCTAAAAGCTTTCTTATACAATGTGTGGAAACTTAGTCATCTCAGACTTTGTACACAAACTGCAGCGAAAACATTTTCAACCTAATAACCTCCTAATGATGAATACAGTATCTAAAACATGTAAGTTAATTTTAGGTTCTCCAGAAGTGACATTTTGTTCATCACACGGAAGCCATAAACAAGGTCACATGTAAACCAAGCGATGCAAAACATGTGTACGGACTGAAACCAGTGAAATAGCAACGCAGACTACATCAGTTTCCACGTGTCACCTGACCGGATGAAATGAAAAGTATCGCGTGAACAGTCAAACATGCGAACATCACACAAGTATCTGACGTTGAAGAAGAACGAGTAAACAAATTCAGTGTGTTTGGTGAGCTACGATTCAGAACTTCAAGTCTCAAAAGCGATGGACGAGAAATTCCCCAGTATACAGAGGGATGCGGTCTAAACATCCATAAAGTGTTTAGAGATAGGTTAACAAAGTGATCAGAAGATACTCGACGATCGTTTCCACATACCCCATTTAACAGCGGTGACAGCGATTGTTATACAACCCCCTTTAGAACTGTATCTGTGGAAAATTAGTATCCAACAAGAAGCAAGCATAGTATCTTCATGAAATGAACCACAGTGCCCTGTATGTAGGGAGCGGGTTCATATATGACATCGACAAGATATACGGATCTGGATGCACCAACCTCGTTGCAAGAATGCACAAGACCAGAACGACAAAAAGAGAACATGTTCTGATCCGACCTGGGATTACAAGAAAAAAAACAAACCATATGAAAGCCTGACGGTTGTGGACAATCAGTGAGGGATGTGAACAAACCGCAGCGTTGGGTTGCATACATAACGCATGACAGGCGGTATAGAATGGGAGTCTGTGAGAGATACCCCGGTCGAACACAACTGAATGAAGGTGGAAGATTCAAAACATGTGTGGCCACACAAAAGTGGGTGCAATGACCGATCACAGAAAATACGCACGCGGTTGGGCGAAAGTGAGAGAGAGAAAGTGAACAGGAGTAAAGGATATGCAACGGAAGAGAAGAAGGCCAGAGTTACAACCAGTCCATGCATCCGAATGTTCGGACTGGGGACAGAGAGTATCAAACCGTGTCAACCATTGTGTGCGCTGTGGGAGTCCATAACAATCAAATATAGCAGTGGATGAAAAGCGTGCACATGCGATCGCATCAATTTACTGACGACAAAGTTGGCGCTCAGGTGCCACAGGTGCTTTTCGAAAGACGATACTCCGCGATTTGCATGATACCGTTCAGATGGACCAAAGCAGCCAATACGACAAACACATGGAATATTTGATGGCTCTGAAACTATACGGGTTGCAAGAGAAAGAATTGGACACATTTTTTTAATACGCGAGAAGATATGAATGTCACTCGCCTACATACAATACCCTATCAGCCATGTTTGATGCTTGTTCTCATGTATAGAGGTCACAATCGGATTTGTACCTATTTGATTTAATCAACAAGAGGTGGAATAGGGTCACAGTTATAACAAGCGACCAATGTGTTACGACCAGAAGATGGTACGAAATCGACCGCTGGTCAAGTAAACAGCATACACCAATAGAACCATTAATTGTTGATCGTAATGATAGAGTAAAGACAGAGTACAACGGAAGACAAGAAGAGCAAATTGGTCACCAATTATGATGTTAATGAGTAACTGACGACCACAAACAACAGTTGGAAGCACTGTGTGCTTAAGCACAGAGTAGAGACATTATACGATAGTGATACCATTAGATCACTTGATACTATACAGTTAGCTGTCACTTTTTCTGTTTAACCACTTGAGACCAGTTATCTATCGAGGGGAGGAGTTTGCTTGGAGCCTGATCAATGTAGACACGTTAATAGATAAATTGGTGAGAAAGACTGCGATAACGCAAAAGAACACTTTGGTGTGTTGAAGAAAGCTGAAGAAAGCAAGTGAGGCGAACCTTGTGTAGTTCCTCATCCGAGCCGTTTGGGCAATATTCTGGACATGCGGACTAAAGTAGTGGACTCAGGTTATCCTATTCCTGCCTTGACACGTCCCTCGAATTCGCTGCGGAGTCGTAGACTATAAGGTATTTGTATGTCAATCGAACAAGTATTTCCAAGAGATTTGTCATCAAATCTAATTCACCGCCAAGGGTTAACGAGATAAACTAGGTTCGACGAATGAGGAGCCACATTCTTGTGGTATTGGGCAAGTGTACTGAGATAGTATTGTGTTGGAAGATTACGCTCCCCACAGCACATGACAGTCATTATCTTTCCAATCGATTTACTTCAGTAGTTGGAAGGTGTTCACTAATCAGGACAGAAAATTCATTCACAACCATAGCTGAAAATGAACCTAAAAAATCACTGGCCGCTAGATACTTGTCTTCCAGCCAAGACATAGTTCACTCTGCTGATACTACCCCTAAGTATTAGGGTCTTCAGAGATCGTAATTTCCTTGAGATACACGTAGAACAGGAGTATTTGCCTGCCTTACGCGATGCTGAGTATTATTTTTGGAGAAATTTCATGGCAACAGTACTCCAAAACAATTGTCGGAAGTAGAGTAAATCACCAGTCTTGCAGGATACTTCACACGATGTTTGTGAAGGAATCAGGCAAAACTGTGGAACTTAAATCTGAGGAACTGAGTGTCCCCTTTGGATGAAACTAGCATTCGTCTTCTATTGCTGCTTACATGTGAAAACCGACTTTTAAGGAAACGAATGACAACAAACTTTAACATTTGAGGTAGACGAAAGATCTCCCAAAATACCCAACCACATTTGTTTGTAAGTAAAAAAACTGAGAATATTCGAACTAGTAGCACAGCAGAAAAACTTTTGCTGACTGTGTCTGTTTGAACTCGAAAGAACTGTTGAATAACTCCTGGGTTAAGGATCCCTGGATGTAGCAACCAAATTCCGATATATCCAGACCTCTCGGCTGACATTGTCACTTGTTGGGAGATGACTATTCTAACGAGCCTCATTGCTTATGTACAACGATTAACTAGACGACACAACATACAATCACCGGAATAGGTGGGCAGGCTATAAGGTGAATTATGAGTCTTGATACATCCGTTGGTTAGACAATACAAGTGATTCCAACCCGTCCAGCCCAGCACGCCTTCCAAGAGCATTGAACGAAGACTATCTTAGACATTACAATACCGCAAGATTATTGTCTGTCTTATCAGTTATTTCTGTTCTTTCCTTGATTACTCCTAGGGCTTATGACAGCCCGAATCCATGCCACTCGTGAATATGACTGAAAGTGCCTTAGCAACTCTCCCCAGGCTCGTCCATGAGGTTTGTGAATATATAAAAAGTATCACTTTCATCGAACGAATTACAAAGTCTAAACACCACGGAATTAGATATAAATTCAGATAGGTTTCCAAGAAACGGTGGCTGAATGAGGATAATGATATGCCTTAAGAGGAGCAATCATCACTATCCTAACAGTCAACAGCCTGACCAGAAGATATTGTGGCTCGGGTTGCCGCTCATCTCAACAGTGATATAGAATATCCTAGAAGAAGGAAATGTTGCTAAGAGGATTAAGAATTAATGGGAAAGGATTAAGCGCAAGAACTAGAAATAGGATGGATGGAGGTACGCCACTGACTGCGGCACACCGTTATCTCAGATAGCGTTTCTAACCAGTGATCTGAGTGATTACGAGGACCCCAGCTAAGCAGGTGACACCTACCCACTTCGCTTAATGGCGAAGACAGGGTCTTCACACTTCGTGACCACGTTGTCGCTCGACCACCACACGGTTTTACTCAAGTGTTGGTGGTCTCAGTACATATTACCCCGTATGGTAAACGGCCAGATGGTATATAGAATGCGTGACCCGATCATCGCAAGCTGTGCAACGTGATTGATCAACGAACTGGTCGCGCAACCCCAGCGGTCCGGAACACGCGCCAGTGAATAACCCTATCGGTCTACTTAGTGTAGGCCAGGTGGCGGAGATACCGATGATAAAAACACAGCGAGTCTGCTTCTATCTTCGCTGGTAAGATAAATGAAGTCAACCACACACATATGCAACCGGAAACTGCGATCCAACATACAGTGCCGTACCTCTCAGACTGTGTGATCACACTCTTACTTTCACGCATTCCTTCCCTTTTACGGTCTCTCTCACACAATTTCGATCAGACAGGAACCATTCCTAAACTGAAGTAACAAACATATGGCTTACTAGGCAGCGCTAAGCTGAAATAGGTGTGGTCGAAAGGATATTTCAACAATCAACATTTGAACAATCAAGGCCGAGAATCACCTGTCACGTTTATTGCCGACAGGGGAAACAAGGATGCAGACTAGATGAAGACCACCTTGGGTATTCAACAAAACGATGACACAAGTATGGACGGACGAATAGAGTGGTGTCTCTGCAGAATGAAATCGGCAAGTTGAACTGAGCGATAATAAGATGCTGGAGGTAAAAAGCCACCCTAGCTAGACAAACGAAGCCCACTAGCCAGAAAGGTAATTTATCGGCGTTCCTAGTTCGAAGCTTTTGCTGTCACGCAACAATATGCTGGGCTAGACGGTACCGTTAGTTCAATAAACACAGGCAGCAATCATTAAGACTGTCGGGACTCGAACTCGTAGACAAGTAATTTTCTCATAATTTCACCATCATTCGTGAATGCAAGACACTTCAGTCTCTAAAAATCAAAATGAATAAGGAAACAAAAAGACATTCAGAATGAAATTTGACCGGAAAATGTTTTGGGGCCTTCCACGTTGAACTTTCCTTGTGGGCTGAGTAAACTGAGGTAGTCTATCTAGCTCTGTTTTGAGGCCGAGACGACTCAGCGCTTTAGCGTCAAAGGTCACTGCATTGACGGAAAGTTCAACGATGCTAAGATAAGTTCTACAGCTTTCCCGCCCCCTACTCTACTTAACAACTAGACCTGTGTGAAATGAATGCTTTGGGAAGTATCCCCTATCATATACCGATGGACTATCTCGAAATCTCACTTTTACTGTGTGCGGAGAACGTCAGTTACAAGTTCGAAAACACCACGAAAATAAGAACTTCGGTCACGCTTTCACGAGGCAACCGTGTTGACCACTGCACCATTGACCCCAGACTACGCACTCATCACACCTGAACACTCAGCCAATTTTGTTTATCAGTAATGATCGGGGTTATCGAACGGAGTTAGCAGACAGTAAGTGTCTCCTATTGAGACGGTCGGGCAATCAGAGCATTACTCACGAGCAAAAGTGATTGAGTGCTCACATAGTAAAATTCGATCGTGCCTAATGTGAGGTCAGTGGCACAGTGGTCTCCACGATTGTCTCATGAAAGTTTGGCCAAAGTTTTAGTGCCGGCCGTGGCAAGGATATGTACTACTGACGAGCAAAACTCGAGTCTAGTGCTTCTCTTCAAAAGAAGCTGGCTGGAAAGTCTACCTGAATATAAAGACTGCGATCAAATGTGATTGGTGCTCCACTTGAAATTAATCAAATCACCGACTACTCGTCAGTAACCAAAAAGATGCAGTAGCGATGAGCATCTTGCTAGGCCCACCTTTCGCTACTTTTTGTTGTGTTCAGGGTAGAGCGATGATTACCAGACATCAGTTCACAAATGTTCCACTATAACAGATGCTCCCATGTCTCAACGGTGCCCACCCCAATCTTACGAAGACGTGTGAGATAGAGAATAAAAGTCTACGCTACCTGAATATATCATACTAATCACCAACGGATCAATAAACCACAGCAATAACAACAGGCCAATGTGGCCTGGTGAATATGTACACTTCGCCGTCAAAAAAACGGGATGTGGTGAGAAGGTTGTTCACTAGAGCGTGTCGCATCTGCATATCCGAGTGCGCTGAGCAAGAAATAGAACTGTTCACGATGAATCTGAGGAGTGATGAACACCAGAACATTTCACTGAATGTCACAGTTAATCGGAACCCAAAAACAGTGAGAACGATAAGGTAGCCAGTACATTGGTATCCTTCATACTGGACATTGTTGTCGCGGTCAACCCGGTGAATTGTCTATTCGTTGAAACGGATTTACAATGTCGCCCATTTACCGTTCCTCAACCAGACACAGGTTACCCGTGTCTACAATCAGAAAAGATGAACCTATTGGCGCCAAATCACACTGTGTGTACCAACCCTTATGTAACTGTCGAGAAAGTTACACAGGCAGAATCAACAATTCAGTGATCTAAGGATTGAAGGAACATGTACCTAGGTAGAATCACCAACAGATCTCCAACTAACAATGTAGTAAAACAGAATCGTAAACCCCCCGCTTCATCGTCCCGACAACATATTCTGTCGGCTAACTACAGCGGAGAGCTAACCTCAGCCTTTACTATCACAATTCACCAACACAACTCACCATTCCTGAAATCTTCCGAAGCCATCATGACGAACCATTTTGAACTTGTATTGCACGCTCAAAGGCAATTACTTCTGAAATTTATGCTGCTGTGGACCTGAGTTGTAGTGAACGTTATTCACTTCTTTGTTCAATTTCCCCAGAGTACTATGGACGTCAAATTGAAAGTTTCCGTGTTATTGATCATTTGGTACCGATGGGCCAATACTAAGTGCTGGTGTTTGTCTTCCAATCGTTTTCTTGATCAACTTCTGTTTCTTTTCCTCCTCCCTCATGCTTCTCTACTTCGTCCTTTCGTTCCTTCTTCCCGCTTTCAAGGTGTTCGCCTATGGGATACTAGATGCACAATGAAATAGTTCTCTGTCGATGGAAGCTGCAGAAACATCACAAATACTATTGGCTACCGTTTAGCAGATAAGCCGTCCTGCAATCCGATGTCCACATCATCACCCAGCCGCTTTGCATCCAATCATCAGTAGCCACACTGAACAGTGCGTGGTGCAAAAGACGTTCTGTAGGCCTACCAGTACGTGATCCGACCCACGTAAACTGTACATTTTTATTAGCACGACTATCGGCAACAAACTTGCACGTTTCCCGGATGAGGGCTGACTGACTGTCACACTGTTCACATGTGATGCATGCCAACTGGCAAAGAATAAAGTGATCGGATCTCAAGAGTCTATAGGCAAAAAACTGATCGCACATATTCATTGTAAACCTGCCTTTGCGACGGTACAATTTGGCGAATGCACCACGTGCTTTCGACACCCTCGTCGTAACAAGTTAAGTAAGGTTAAAGGAAGCGAGCGACAATTAAAACGATCTTTACGTCCTCTGCAAAAGAAACTAAGTATGTCGGCGTCGTCCTGCTGTGAAGCAGAATTTACACTCGGATATCCTCAGAACCTCCGGACGCTATTCCTACGAAGGAGGCATTCTCAGAGAGCATGTCGGACAATGGTGTCAAAAGCAGAGCGTAGGTCCAAAAGTGCCACAACTCTTGGTGAAGAAGAGTGCTCATGTTCTGGTGTCTATCACAGGTCGCAAACATGATCGATATACCTATGACCCGAACGGAAACCAGCCTTGGCTCTTTATGTGATTCAGAGACTTCTGAATTATGACACCCATGAGTATTTTGGATGAAATGTGGGAAAAGGCTGATACATCCGTGGTTATCACAGGACGTTCTGGAACTTGTTTTAAAGAAGGGTGAGTACTGGTAGGCATTAATCACGAGGTAACTTTCCAGTCTCCCATATAGAACGGGGGAGTGTGGTCAGTTCAGACAGTAATCTGCTTAAGCAGCGCCTCTGCATCGCTTTGCATGTCGTGCAGCAACGACCATCTTGCGGTATGAGAGCTGAAAACTCGATCAATTAACCTACGTTTAAGCCTAACCAGCTGCTTCTAACCACGCACATACGATACCTTATGATATAGAAATGACCAGAGGCAGACAGCGAAAAAAAAACCGCCCGTAATGAAGCTATATAAAATACACCATCAACAACTGGTCAGCCTCTTGAATAATGTTAATCACGGCGAGCAAACTGTTATCGAGGAAAGTACGCTGAATGTGAACAACTCACCCAGATGTCAAATTTCCCAGGGTAGAAGCGTTCCGGGATTCGTATTGCGTAAATGACAGCTCCGGAGATGTACAAAACAGCCATTAGCAAAAGCCAGCCAAAAGCAGAGTAACTCACAGCCTCCCAAAAACCTTCCATCAGAAGATAGTGCGTACATGGAATGACAGCAGATAAACCCAGACAAATAAAAAGTCCTGTAATAGAGAGCACATGGGAAACAAGTTTTCGAGAAGTTCAAAAAAAGACATCATTGATATATGCGGTAGCAGAAGCGTTCAAGATATGGACCACTGTTCTGCACACTTAAGCACAATTCAGAAGCTAGTATGTAGCTGACTACATAGAACGTACTCCCCCCACTATCAACGAGAAATGTCTTCCGGAGAGCGCAAAAGTGCTCTCGGTGGAGAGGTATCCTTATGGAGAGGGGGCACTTTGATCTAATCAAACTGACGCGGGTACGAAGCACTGGGCATGACCAATTTACTTTGTAACAACCACAAAGACAGACAACCATCCACAATTACTACATTAATACTGTTCCAAGTATCTCAATGTATCGTAGACTAACTAAAAGTGAGCATAACATCCAGTGATCCCCGTCTGCAGCTTGCTGTGACGACTATGTAGCCATCACACCGTGATGATGGGCCACGCGGTGAGGTGGGCAACAAGACCCACAGGCGCCTCTAGCTAAAAGACAAAAGAAAACAGTACACATTACATTATCCAGTAGTTTCCACAGAACAACAGCATGATTATACGTGGATTATGGTGCTGTCAGACTGCCCAAAGACAGGATTTGCTCCGATCCTAGCTTCGCTATTGCAGACGAGCCACTCGAGACTGCTGATCACCTCATCTATTTAAGTAAGATAATTTCATCAGGCTGCAATATTGATGGTGAGGTGCTCACGAGGAAGGTAGAAGCATGCAGTGCGTTTGCCAATCGTCTCAAGGATGTCCGAATGTTGAACTAAGGGGAGGGTTTACAACGCAAGTGTATGCTCAGTTAGCACTATGGATCAGGCAATCGGCCCATTTATGTTTTCACATAAGCTGTCGGTGTTTGACCGCCGTTGTCTCCATCAGTTAACCCGTATCAAATGAGCCGACTGTGTGAGCAATTCGACATTCCGTCAGCTCGTGTTTGGGGAATGTGAGGCCGATAACCAAGTTAATCAGCAGGCACAGACCTCGCTTGTTAGGTCACGTACCGACGGTGCGTCTGCCACACCGCGCATTGTTGGGTGTGGCTGCTGATGGCTGGAAGAAACTACAGGGTCATCAAGCGATGACGTTGTCACGAGCCATGAAAACTTTTACCGTTCCGGCGAGCGCGGTTGGTAAGTGCGGTCTACCTGGTTGAGAAGTTCGCGACCATTCAAACTGCTGGTTGGAAACTCACTCGGACATGATAGTGTGTCGTAGTCAATGATGAGCACACATCCACAAAGACATCAACCGTTTCCCTTCTTCATGAATCTCTATTTTTAAGTTTCCTTTTCCATACCTTTGTACCTACTCGGTAATCATCTATTTCGTGAGTTATTGACGGGATCAATGGCAACCTGAATCATAGTATCCACAATTACGGTTGAGCAGTGATAACGATGACGAATCTGACCCAAGAAGTATCGAATGGCAGAACATTATAATCAAAGTTTGATTTGAACGTGGGGAAAAGTCTTAAAATACAATGTAAGGGATTTGTAGTTCGTTCATCTGCGAGTTGACTGGGTCGTTTATCTCAGACTAAATCGGGTCCACAGACCAGTGCGAATGTACGCACAATCGATGAGCATGCACTCACAAAACGGACTGTTAATAATTCAATTTTCATTCACTGACAACTGCTTTGCATCTCATGTTGTACTGCCATCCCTTTTTCATCTATAATATCGTCATTATGAGTCCAACGAAACCATACATTTGGGCTCAGATCCTCTTAGCTGTTAGTTAAAAGATGTCTGCTTGTTGTGAAATAATTCCCCAAACCAGCATCAATGGCTCAAGTACTTTTGACTAATGAGTGGTGTTCTCGATGGTCCCACAGGTCAGAAAAGTTCGAAAGAGTTAAGACTCGGCCCAACAACTGTGAAACAAGAGACAGATACCAGGCCCTTCGCGTAAAATGTTACGTATGACAAATATAAAACTTTGTACCGGACCGTAACATTCTCACTCACCTGCTCGAGCTGCACGGTAAGCAGGTGCAAGGAAATGATCTTGCGTGCACACAATAACACAAATGAAACCCAAAATGAACACGGCACTCATGTAGACAACTTTGTAGGGCACATGACAGTAGAATGAGTAGTGCAACCAGGGAATGGACGAACCAAACACAAGCAATGCAATACCCACGTAGTCCAGCCTGAAAAAAAAGACAAAAGCGTGTGTAACACACCTAAAGCTCATACAAACAGAGAACTTTGAGGTGGGATATAAGGTGAGTCCAAAAGCACTGTAACAAGACGCTTAACGTAAGACGTTAACAAAGAAACCGATACATCAGCATAAGAAGTGACACAATAGTAGTCCAGACACTTACTCACTAGAAAATGGGATCGCTGATACCAGGGCTTTCGGAGGGTAGGGGGTGGGTTTGAGCTCACAGTGTGCGTGGTGCTGATGACACCCAACTAGGTTAAAACAGAATGGGATCAACTGCGTTGATAATCAGTACTCCGAAAACATCCCACTTTAAATCACCGTACCCCTTTACAGCTGACTAAACATCGACAAGTGGGGAAGTTTCTTTCGTACAGTTGAATGTGAAGGGTTAACTACATATACACATGCACGAATGGCTATAAGCCTGATCGGACGGCGCTGTGAACCGAGCCACCGACCACAGTAACAGTGCGGAGTGCGCCAGAGAAAAAATCTCATCGAAACAAAAGGAAATCAAAACGTGTAAAATAAAATTAACTGGAAGGACTAGTAACAGAAAAGAAGCATGTACCTCATTTATTGCAGCGTATAGTCACATCGGATAGTACATTTGAACAAGTGAACCAGGCGACCATGATAGCCAAGGTGACAACCAAACGGTTAAAACTTCGTCAATTCAAAACAAACTAGCAACACATTGTGCGACTTAGATTGGTAAACAGCAGCAAGCAACTTTAATGCTGTCATCCTAGTCTGGGCTATAGAGAGCTCAAGTTACGATACTTATAGGTGGCATCCCAAATTGGTGGTTATGAGAGCATCGCATGGTTTTGACAATGTGTTGGTTGAAAACATGTCTGTGATGACACTCCGTTCATTCCAAGACCTGGTGATCGTACCAGGAGACCGGCTTGGATTATCAATAATGAAGTCACTCAAAGTACGCGGCCCGGCACTGACCACTGAGTTTAAAAAGCACTACCGCGGATGTCCGTGGCATACTAAACTGATAGCTTGTCTTGATGCATCCGGAGCAGTCAGAGTTTGATTCCACGACCGGATGATTGTCATTCAGCGTCATTACTCATGCGCTATTCTAAAATTGCGATTCACAGCTATTATGGGAACCATAATTAGAGTTGAAAGCACACACGAGTTGACAATACAGCGTATGAACAAGTTAGCAAGTGATTGCAAGTGATAGGCGACTAACTTATTAAACAGTCGTCCGACGCGTTCTGAATGGCAATAGACCGTGTGGAATAG
This sequence comes from Paragonimus westermani, assembly GCA_008508345.1. Taxonomy (NCBI): domain Eukaryota; kingdom Metazoa; phylum Platyhelminthes; class Trematoda; order Plagiorchiida; family Troglotrematidae; genus Paragonimus; species Paragonimus westermani. The sequence goes on along the minus strand of QNGE01000817.1, from coordinate 83,471 downwards.
CCAAGAGAATCCCAGTGCGAGGATGGCACTGACAAAAAAAACTTGGACGACCATTTTCTCTTGCCAGTGCAGATTGAACCCAGGACGAAGCAGGTAGGTGATGCTTAGAATCAGAAAGCAAACAAAACCTAGAGAAGGGAGAAAATAGCAACAACGAATGAAGAGAGCGAACGCAGTTACAAATCAGCGACACAATAAATGCCCAAAGCATCCTGCAGTGCCTCTTGAGTGGAAGCACACGAAAATACAGATTCAAATCAGATGCAAATAACGTTCCGTATCCAGTAACTTGTTCAATATACTAACATTCAAGTGCAACGCGAGAGTACGAGGAACTGCAAATCAGACAACCCGTGGTGATGGGGATCCATTTCAGTATTTCTATGGAACGCCCAGCCCTAGATTTAAAAGGCTCTTGATACGTCAAACCAAGTTAACGGGGGTCCACGTAGAGTTGAAGGGTATCGCTCAATCACGTCTGAAAATACGGTCAGGTGATAGAGAGTGAAGATGCTTACAAATGAATTTAACGATGTCTTAAAGCTGATCACATTGGGCTTCAACGAATAATTTTGGTTTGCATATGACTCTGTACGTTTACCACACCATACGGGTTTCTGAAATCCTAAAGCGAAAGGGCTCCTGAATCCAAAAATTAACTGCGGCAGACGAAAATGGCTTGATCAAGAGGACAGAACACCCAATGATAGTTCACTGTGCTCGTAATTGAAGTCACCCCCCACTTCAATTTGAGTGACAGTGTGTGACGTTACACAAGAGGATATGGCAGGGCCCACATAAACGTGGTTGAACTGATCGCCAAAACTTACAATGGCAAGTAGGGGACGATGTGGAGCTGTGTTTCAAACAATACATGGGGAACAAAATGCAGATGCTAACCTAGACACGGTGAAAACACGGATTGTCATCTTAAACTATAGCATGTCCCACTGACAGATGAGGTTTTTCCTCATATGAACATGGTGAATCAACCACAACAGAGAACTCAAGATGGCAACCGCAAAGTTTGAGTGGTAATGTACCAGTATATCATCAGTAAGTGAATGGGAACGTTGAATTTTTAACGCTTTCACAAAATGCTGGAACTTAACGCATGGAACGTACAACGGAAGACGAATGAGTAGAAAGTGAGTGTGAAGGAGATTAGCAGCGTTTAGCAAAGGGTTGATCGATCAACTGGTCAGTTTTCAGAGAGCGGTCCGAAATGTAGCGAGCAACGTTAATTATGTAGGAATACGTGTCACGTAGATGGCAGATCCAGAGGCTGAAAATGCAACAGTTACTGCCTTGTAGGATGCGACGGTGGACAACCTTGTAGACCGATTGGTTTTTTGTTAGACACATAAGACGGCATACTTAGTCCGGAAAGGCACGGCATCGTGAATGACGCCCTGCAACGGGGATGTCAAAGGATATGGACGATGCGGACAGGACCAGCTCAGAGTAGAATATCGATCGTGTGTACCCTCAAGATCATCAGTCAGGAACAGCAATATATCGTGAATGGCATTGATGCATAACTGCCATACAAACAGAAGAGGAGGAAGTATGAGTGGGACGTAATCCTTACCCGAACACCTGGTGGCTCCATCCAAGCGTTGGGAGTCTCAGTGACTAGAATCTGGGGCAACAAACGCGTAAATAACATACGGAATACGTGACTGGATCATTGCAAATAGTTCGTTCTCATTATTTTATAAAAATAGTCGTAGCACACATTTATTTCGAAGTACATGCTCATACAATTCTCCTATTGATGAGGCCTAAGTAAAGAAAAATAATGAAACGGATTGCAAATTCGTCCACACCCCCGCTACGTACATGTTGGATCTATCAAAACAAATGAAGATTGATCGCACGGATGTATTACACAACATTCTCTTCAGTTATAACCGGAAGTCTTTTCGACGCCGCAAATGGCGGTTGTAAGTACTTAGACTACTTCAGCGGAATGGTATTATCCACACAGAATGACTTATCATCTCAAACAGACAGTCTGCAAAAAAAAGAATGGAAACGCTTGTTCTCAAAGTAGCACTTTGCATCTTGAAAGTGCAAAACGTATTTCATACAGATCAGTCAGATTGTTGAATCTGTTGGGTGTGGTTTACCTGCAGAAGAACTAACCAGAACAGTGTCATCCGCACAATACACGTCGACCAACTTGGGACATCTCACAGAATCTACCCAATACTTGGCGTAGCATGTCGCGTAGCCACAAACGCCGTATCTGTATGATGTATAACTGGAATTTTTTTACGTCTGTGACTGTTGACATTAAGCGAACTGTTAACAAATCGTAACATGTCCTGTGTCTGCTCTGATGAAGTGATTAAAGTAAACTCAATGTTTCGAGGAGGAAGTTAAAAGCCGAACAACTAATAGTTCGAAGTTTGGTTTAATAAGAAAGACATCTTTTCTTAGTGGAAATGAGCAACTAGCACATTCTGAGGACTATCATGTACTCGATCCGTCAGAATAAAGTGACAGCCGAATAAACGCTTCGATTTCTAAGTATGTTGGTGTTCCGAATGAACTGCCCAGAATACGAGAAGCACATATACCATGAGCAAATTGTGCACTTTTACAAGCATTATGCTCCAACCTCAAAAATATTGACATAAATATAAACGAAATACGTTGTCACTAGACTTGCACCGTGTACCATACGTATCTAAAATGTTAAACGACCACCACACACGACAGGATACAGTCAACTAACAACATTCATGCCAATCAGGAAGTCGGGTCAAGTGTTGTTACAAAATACGCATACACTCAAGTCTTCGTAACTTCAAAAGTGACCAAACCTGTGGCTTACATCGCCACTTCATGTTGCGTACAAAAAAATGGAGTAACACCACACGGAACAACGAACATTGTTGAAAAATGTGAGTCCGGATAACATTTAAAAGCAAACCAACAAAACAACTAGCATCCAATTGAAATTAGCCCCAGGCATTCCGGCATAAAGTACACAACATCTCTATGTAGTCGATCGATCCCAGCAGATACGTTCCATTCATCTGGTTTAGCACGTACGTAGGAAGCTTTCAAAACTAACCACACAACTCGGATCGTGTGGAACTGTTTCGTCTGGGAGCTGGCCTGGAAAGTTTAACGGAAATCAGAAAATGACCTGAACATTCCAGGCAACAAGAGTAACCTTAATGAGAGTGAACTCGGCTACAAATCAAACAGGATACACAAATGAATGAACTAACCGGTGGTAAGCACGCACACAGTGCTAATTACTTTTACAGTTTTAATGACAGGCAGCGCTAACGTTTGTCTGCGTCGGAACGACAGCAGATGCAGAAAAAAGGGAACGCTCAACTTTATGAGCCGGATTACATTTCATTACGATCGAACAAAACTTAAAGGAAAAACAATGCCTCGAACGGAACGGGAAACACATGTAAGTGGCTCAAACAAATTGCCCTTGACAAACTTCCAGTCGAAACATCCATTACAACCCAAAAAATTTACAGATCGGAGGAAGCCAAGAATGATCATGTACATCTCAACCCGTATTGGACGGTTTGGAGGGAAAAGACAAATCGGAAGATTGCTTCGGTTCCAGAGAGTCGACAACAGGAAAACTGTGAGAAAGAAAATCAGAGGATACTCGGTGAAATAGGAACCCAACCACTGCCTACCATGCATACAACAATCGAACGGCCACACACAGCAGACAATTGACTAGCACCAACAATGAAACGTCAACAGCGTCTTCATTCTACCACAGTGAATCTGATGATCAAATCATTTGAATGCTCGGTTTGGTGTCCCAAACATGTGCGTTAAGTCTGTCCTTAAATTTAATTGTCGATTACGACAGAGTCTGATAAACTGATCCAGATTTGCCGAGCTCCGACACTAAGTGTTCACTACACGCTGATACGTCAGTAGCACACCCAGAACTGCCTCAGTCAGCACAATCCATTTGGGCAGAGCATAAAACGTAGTGCTGTAACCCGTTTTGTGGCTCTACGTTGAACCTCCTAAATAGGAATGAAGACAAGCTTGGACAGTTTGCTCAACCTGGAAACAATCGAAAACTGAACATAACAGTGAAATAATCGGAGTGAAACTGTCCAACCAGCCCCGTGAATAACCCAGGCACTGAGTTGGCTTTCTTGGCTATTGATGCACTGTCGAAGCTATGCCTACGTTGCGCCCCACCGTGGTGGCACCCAGTTCTTCGATTTCCAGAAAGCAACCTGTGCAACCAGAATGAAGGAAGTGTATCACTTTACATTTAACCGTGTTAAGTAGGACGTAGTTTTCTGTGGCCCAGCGGTGTAACAAGTCAAACTTCCTTTGTAGCTTCTCAATTTCAGCCACATTGCTCATTACACGTCAAATTTTAGTATCAAGCAGATAACAGTAACGATGAGTTGACAAGCTGTGTAAAAACAGAATAAAAGGTAGATGTATGGAACCTCGTGGCATCCCCTGGTCGCACAACGTCAGTCCCAGAAAGCCCCGTTCTCTCTGACATCACAGTGACGAATTCGGAGGCAATCGACGAAAAACAGGAGTGGAGGATTATCAGCGTCATGATTACGACGCTTCACTTGGAGTGCTAAATAGCCTAGTTCGTCCTAGAGAACTTTAAAAAACCACAGTAACTGTCTTGCCTACATCAGTCGTCTTTGTCCAACCCTCTTGATTGGCAAGACTCCACTTAAAAAATCTAGACAACAGTGCAAATCGGATGTAGCGCTCTCGTAATTGGTCGTCGGTGGAACCCTCAATGACCTTCGGGGCAACCGACAATACAATCGCCTTCCAGTTAGTGGGTTTCTTGTGAACACTGACTTTCAATATCACCATAATCAGCATTACCACCCAAGACAGCAATACATCAGTGGTTCTCGTTGATACTCAACTGCTACACATATGTGAAAAAAGCAAACCCCATTTAGGAAGACAACAAAGAAAAGGAGAGGAGAATGGGCTTAAAAACAGCCGAGTCTATATTCCAACGTTCAACATCAAAGTGCCTACACCTGGCAAACGTACAACCGAGCTACAAGTGAAAGTAGGGCGTCATCAACAAGACAATCTCCTTACGGCCTTCACTGTCCCGTGTCACTAAGTGCACTCTCTTCACAGACAACTTGGCCAAACAACATTCACATCACTGAGCCCGGTCAGCCTCCACCTCACCTAACGTCTTAAGCCACCGACTTTGTGAGTCACGAGGGTCCCAGCCTGTGAGGCGAACCCGACCTACTGTAGCTAATCCTCCGGCGAACGAATTCATTTCTCTACGCCAGGTCATAACCTGTCCCCCTCGCACCTTACGTCAGTCGGCCGCAATTTCAGTAAAGAGTGTTCAATGTGGCAGACGACTAACTGTCATCCTTGTTACATGACCCAACCATCTAAATATATGCAAATGTAAGCAGTGTACAAAAGAACTCAATTGACAATCACTACAAAATATCCACTTCCTAACCTCCTCGTTGATTACTCGCTGGTACCACCCAATAAGAGCGACTGCAGGCAGGTATCGGTGGTCACACACCTGAAGACGGTTCACGTCTTCTACCCTGAGCGGCTAGGTTTCGCTGCCCTAAAGTAATACGGCCCTCACCGTTGTCTTATATACACGACCCTTAAGCTTCAGAGAAATACCTCTCTGTCGCCAGAGATGCCTCAAATTAGCGAATACCGCCCTAGTCTTAGAGATACGCGCTTCTATTTCATCACATACACCTCCGCCGCCGCCGCCTCCGCTGATGCAGCTTCCCAGGTATACAAACCCGTCAACAATCTCCACAACTGCATTAGCTATTAGTAAACCTACGTAATCACAACAGTCTTGCAGAAGCACTTTACATTTTGGAGTTGAAAAGCGCATCCGAAGTACTTAGCAGAACAGGAAATAGTGTCTAGCACTATTTATGCTGCTTAAAAGTTGTCAAACAGCATCACCTCTCTTGTCAGCATAATCAAGACCAGTCGGTCTTTCACCAGGTAGGAGGTCCACGCCGGCATTTTACGAGTGCCACATGCAGTTCTCCATTATTTCGTCTATGAAAAAATTAAACAAAAATCGTGAAAGTGGACAGCTTCGACATACACCACTCCTATTACTGAAACTGTCAGACAATTCACCGTAAACCCTAACCTGAGCTGAACTATGGGAATAAAGCGCCGACAGTATGTTCACATAGTTGGTCGGTAAACCATGCCGTTTAAGCGACTCTGAAAGTGTAGACCAATCCACTGAATCGAACCCACCTTTATGGTCAAGAAATACGGTAACTGTTGACCAGCGGCAAACATGAAGTTGATCCCGAATTTGAAGAAGAGTAAAAGTGCGATCTACACATCCCAGCCCAGAGTAAAACCCTACTTGTTCTTCCCTAACACTTGCCTCCCGAATTGCGGTGATTCGATTAAATGTAATGGATGCCAGAACCCCAGAAATGACTAGGGTAACACTAATTCCTCTATGGTTTTCATAAGAGCCCCAGACTCCTTTGAATATTAGAACTATTATCGGAGGGATGGTATCCGTTTTCCACGCAAGTTGAAACAACCGAGTCAAAGCCTCTACTAACGCCTCCCCATATTCTTTGAAAAGTGAAAGCACGAGATCATCTGCACCAGCACCCTTATCACGGCTGAAAACCGAAATACAATTGCGGACCTCAGTTTTAGTGGACGGTGCTAAATCTACTGACCATGGTGTTATGCTGCAAGTTTGCGGCGGCAAAACAGTAGAGGCAAGAAGTCAGCTATATTGACGCTTAAAATGTTCCACCCACTGCTCTGACATTCCGGAGCTATTAAAGATGAGTGTGTCATCTGCCTCGCTGACAGCTTCACTGACAGACAGTCACCTAGTTTTAAGAGAACCTACCAAGCGGATGGCACAGACACCACCGCTAACAGGAACCTAAGTCAAAAAAGTAGCTGCGATAGTTATGTGAAGAACTACACCTATTCCAGACTGACTAGCAGCGGTGCTGCGGAGTCGCGCGGAGAGTGCAACCAATACCAAGCAGACAGCACGAGCGCTGTCAGTTGATAGGTTGACTACAGTCCTGGAGCCTAAGGTCCGCAATCAAGTAAGCGTCGACTTTCAATGAATCTAACGTCCAAGCCGGAGTGGAGCGTTGACCTATCTGGTTCAAAGTGCAAAGTGAAGAGCTCCAATAAGAACAAAAGTCGATTCTAGTGTCACTCTTCGAAAGAGGCTGACTGTAGGGTCTATGAGGGTGCAACGTCTACGATCAAAGCGAGGTAATTTTTAACTTGAAATTAACTGAATCCTTGACTACCTACCAGAAAACTAAAATACCGCTCAACAGGTTTGGCGATACCAGAGACTTAGATCGGTCTCGGAAGTACCAATCGCGTGGTTATCGAGTGGAGTTGACAGGATAGTTAATGTGCCTTCTATCGAGACGACCGGGCAACCTGATCATTACCCGCAGGCGGAAGTGGTTGGGCGTTCAGATATAACAGTCTGGTAGCGCCTAAAGTGATCCACACGGTTGCTTCACGGAAGTGTGGCCGAAGTTCGAATCCAGGCCGTGACAAAGACATGCAACAAAGACGAGCTCCAACAAAAGCGATGATCGAACCAAGCGCCTCTATTCAAAAGAAGCTGGCTGGAAAGTCCATCTGAATACAGAAACTGCGACCAAATGTGAGTGACTTTCCACTCAAAACTAACGAAATCCCCGACTACTCATCAGTAATCTATTACTGTCTTTCCAAACTCCAAACTGAAGGAACAAGAAACTGTAGTTTGTTGGACCCGTTGACTTGCCTCGCACGACAGACTGTGTCGGTGTGATCGCCACACTATCCAATTTAGCCCAATAGGTCAAGTCGCAACACCGCGTAAAGGCCAAGTCCCGTTTTGGTTAGTTCCGATGACAATCTCTGCTTTTTGGAAGAGCCGGATAAGTAGGGCCCAGAACTGGAGACTTAGTACTTATCAGTAAGTTAAGCTCCAAGGCCACCTCATCTAACGAACACTGTCGGGAATGTCATGGCTAAACGTATTATCCTCACAGTCTACAGCTCGATGAACTGGCTCAGGCCAGTTAAAGTGTTAAAGTGCTCAGACCATCTGGACGAAATAACAGAAGATTGTCATGAATACAAGTAACCCAAATGTTGCTGTTTACTCGATAAGTGACTGATACGAACTGTCTTAAGGATACGGCGATCCTTATTGTTTTTCAAAGTGTTGGATAATCCTCATTTCGTCCAACCCTTTATAAAAAGTTTTGTGTTCCCAGTGTGCAGTGTTCCTCATCGTTTGTAACACCATCATCATCATCATAGTAGCCGAGAGCCTGACCAGAAGGTACTGTGGCTGGGGTCGCCGCTCACCTCAACAGTGACGTGGAATATCCCAGAAGTAAACGCTACTAAGAAGGTTAAAAATTAATAAAAGGAGATTAAGCGCAAGAACTACGAATGGTTTGAATGCAGGTACGCCAATCACTGCAGCACATTAACATCTCGAAAAGCGTTTCTAACCAGCGATTTGAGTGATCACGAGAACCCCAGCCAACCATGCACTTTGCTCAGTGGAGCAGTCAG